>CAAKHG010008719.1:1680-14406 GCA_901007715.1 Dactylopterus volitans
TTTGTTGCACATCTCACACACACTTTTCACACAACTTCAAAAGCAATGTTTCTGGTTGCCACCAATTAAGGACAGTCTGCCTCACACCATACCAGGAGCTCGAAATAGAACCTTAACGTTTATTCATGGCCAACAATTGGAGAGCTGTGCGTTTGTGTGTGTTTGTGCATCTGCGTGTGTGTTTGTGTGGCTTTGCGTAATTATTACACGCAGCGAAATGAATGGAGTTATTGACCATGTGAAATAAATCTAATTGCTTTATTTTAACTGCCCTGCCCTCTGGCAATATTAAGTATGAGACAAAAGTAGGGAGAGACACCAGAGGAAAAATCACTCCGAAGCTCAGCTGTGTTCCAGCGGAGTCGGTTGCTAAACGCAGCTAATATTCACATCATCCGCTTTCGGGCAAAATCCCTCCACAGATTAATGGGCTCATCATACAAACCTGGCTTTTCATTTTTACATTAAAAGTCAGGTGCATTCTCAATCATAATGCATGTCTGATATGTTAGAAACATCATTGTAGAACACGGAAATGTGAAATGCAGCGTAAATAAATAGGGTTCCTTTCTGTGCATTGGCACACCTGTCTCCTGAGTAGAAAAACAAAATTCTTGATTACAAACATTTTGTATTGCATGTCAATTTGAGGTATTTATTTTGGGTTTTCTTTTAATGCATTCATTTTTTTTCAAAACAAAAGGATGCTGTTTTGAGTCAAACTGAAGTAGCATGATATACAACTAGTAAATGGCGGGTAGAAAAAAAAAAAGCATGACATTCTATTTCTTCTCAGTTCACAATGTCACATGTTTTTTTTAACACATTTTCCCGTGATGATTAGGAAGCACCACATGATCAGGACTTGTAAGGAGCGCTTAGATCCATTTGTGTATTTGAAATACTGACAGTCAACTGAAAGAGGAGCTAAAAACAAATGATTGGAAAAATTTAATTCCTCGTCAAGTGTGAAGACCTAGTTAGGTATAAAATCATAATCATCATCCCAGAATTGAAAGAGATTTCAATAAACAGATAAACACTACTTTTTTCTTCTTTTTTTATTGAAAGACAGGAGTCCTGGCTGCATGGAAGATGTAGCACAGGGAATAGATGCTCTTGTGTGGTTGTTTTGTTTGTTTGTTTGTTTGTTTGTTTGTCATTAAAATGCATAATACCAAGTTTAAGATTTGTAAATGTGTCAAAATAAAGGGCTCTTATCTTACCATTTAGCCATTTAGTAAGGAGGGCTGACAGTTAAATTAAATCAGTGGAAGATCTGCAGTCTTAAAAGTTATAGTGCAAATGTATTCTCAAACTGCATTGTGTGTGTGTGTGTGTGTGCGTGCGTGTGTGTGTGCCTCTATGTGTGTATGTGTGTGCGTGTCTGTATGTGTGTGTGTGCACGCGTGTGAGTGTGTGTGTGTGTGAGTTGTAAGCACTGTAGGCTACATTGCTATTTATAACTGACATTGCCAGAGTTGCGTAAGGACACAGCAGCAGGAAGAGAGAGAACAAGATGCAGAATGAGAATGTGTTGGCAGCCGCAAAAGAAGTGTAAATGCCCTGGTTCTACTTCAGTTCTGCATTCCTGCCTCTTTTTCTTCATATCTATCAAAAAACGCCTGAGCTGTGTTCGAGCTGCTGCCCATTACTGTTTTCATCCACCGTGACAATATTGTGCGGCGCGGAATCTGATGCAAACAATCAAATGTTTTGCAGACGCGCTGTGGTGACAACCGAAATGCAAATGCTTTCTTTTTAAAGTTTCGGTATCAAATGACCTTTTTTTTTTTTTTTTTTTGCAATCGCCAGATTTTCTTTTATCACATCTCAGTCCATCGGTATTGCAACGCACATGTGGGCCATGGATGTGCACTGCTAATTCCGTCTCTGTCCTGACTCAGGGGTCGCCTGATTGCACTTGTCAATCATGAAGAAGTAACACGCCAAGTCATACTCTGATTTATGGTCCATTTTGACTAATTGAAAAACGAACATCACGCTGCATTGAAAAAGACTCTAAACCTATGATTGAGAGCATAAGCTCATATGGAAGTGGGTTTACTGAGGTCATAAAACAAGGGAGAAGTCGACTCATTTTGGAATTTTGCAGCTACAGTTGTGTCAGCTGCCGCTGGCTCTCCGAATGCAGGTTTAAGCTCCAGATTGATGAAACATTAAAATCAATACGGATAACTTATCATCTGAGTTCGGACTCAAATTGAAAGATGACAAGGGAACGACAACTGCTTTATGGGTAACATACCGGGTGTTTGTGATTGAGCCCTTCAGCTCTTGACAGGAGGCAATTGGAGGTGTTTGTTTTATATCAGAATCTAAATGAGAGCCGCGCGAAATCTTGTTTGAGTCTTAGCCACTCGGGGCACGGTAAATGGTTTGCATTTATGCAGCAATTTTCTACCTTAAGAGTACTCAAAGCGCTTTAAACTACCACTCATTTACGCATTCACACACGGATGGCAGGGCTGCCATGCAAGGAGCCGACCTGCTCACCGGGAGCAATTAGGGGGTTCAGTATCCTGCCGGAGCTGAAGATGGAACCAGCAACCTTCCGATTCCACTCTGCCACTCTACCAACTGAGCCATGCCGCCCCCACCTTAAGCCCTTAGTCACGGTGTTTATTGTTCTCACGGATCTGATCACAGTCTAGCATCTGTAGACATGCAAAACAAATATCTAATGTCTGGCAATAACTATCTTCTCCCTTCCTATCATCCTTCAGGACAAGGATGCGATGAAATGAGCTAAACTGTGTGATACCTATCCGCACCTGGACGTACGTGTCTCCGAAGGGAGCACACACACAAAAAAAAAAAAGCGTGATATTTATCTTTAAATATCTGCTCTGTCTCTAAAGCACATAGCCTCTTTTGGAGTCATTATCCCTCCTCGAGTTGCTGCATCGCATCCAGCTTTATGTGAATGACACCGGCATTAGCTGATCGGAGTGGCAGCTGGGCTGCGAGACGCAGCACACACACAGGAAGCGTCTCGTGCAAAAATAGAGAAGTTGGTGCTGTGAAGCTTCAACATGCCAGCGACACAAAGGGCTCATTTCATTTGCTCAAAGAGAGAATGGAGAAAGAGGAAAAGACGAGCGGCTGCATTATCAACAACGAAATGGAGCTTTGTTCCACCCAAAATAGATTTAATGTGCAATTACTGCACTTACTTACACCCTAAAAACGATAATAGTTCTTCCTTTGACTCAGGGTATAGATAATGCTGATTATGATGATGACATTTTAATTATTATTTCTTCTCATACAGGGCACTTTTTTTTATATAATCTGGATATGCAAATGTACAGTCACTTTTGATGCATTTCTCATTTTCAGTGTTAAAAAAAACAAACTCAGCAGCTCCCAAATATTTATGTCTCTATTGTTTCTTACTTCCTGTAAAGTCTGCGCGTGTTTAGCTGCATCTCCCCCCCGAGTGTTCTCGCTCTCTTACTCTTGAGACGTTCATGTAAACCCTCTGTAAGTCCACACGTCTGCAGACGTTGCGTGAGGAAACTAACCATCACTCAGAGCTGTGCGACGTCAAACGCCGGTTGACCAGGGGCGGCGCACAAAAAACCCTGAAGAAATATGGAAGAACGCCAACGTAGTAAATGAGTTTAAATGCGTGTTAGAACACACTGAGATTCAAAGATGCGTGCTTGTTCGTCCTATGATGGCATGATGATGATGATGATGATGATTTCCAAACGGGCTGATCCAGCATGATAATTTTGTTTACAGAGAACGTTCATCCAACTTCAGCGCCCCGTCAGAGCCCTTTCGCGCTGACTGTACTACAAATAGGAAATCAATTGTCAGGAAACAAAAGAATAAAAAGGTGGAAGGTAAATACATAATCGCCTTCCGTGCAAGTGTTGTCTACAGTATGTAAGTCACCTGTGTGAACTCCGGCTCCTTCTGTTGCTGTCTCCTCTCGAAAGTTCGCGTTCCAAACTGCTTACAGCATAAATCATTGTAAAAATCATCAGAAAACAGGGTGCTGCCTACTGTTACTAACCTAATATGGAGACATAGCAGACGGACAGGATGACAAAATGAATTACAAATTCCATTTTAATTAGGACTGGCTAACTTGTTTCTGTGTGATACGCTGTGTATGAATTTGTGTGGGTTTTACAGGATTTCGTTTTTTTTTTAAATATAATTTTTTTAATTGTGCTTCTCAACTTAACTTGGGGCACTGCAGCAGTCAGATTTATTATTTCTGTTGGCGCCTCTCGTTTTTCTGTCCAATCGTCCTCGTTTCCTCGCTTCCTTGCCGCCGCTCCTCGGGTCGCCGTCCCTCCCAGGAAGTGGAGGAGCCGAGGAGGCGACGCAAGGAGACGAGGCGACGGTTATTTAAGAGAAAGAGACGTCCGCGCTCTCGGAAACGCGGCATGTGTCACAGCTGCACACGTGTGTTTACTTGCACCCTGCCGCTGTATCCAGATCTCTCTGGTGTCTCGGATCTCTGTCAGATGAGCGTAACAGTGCTTGTGACATCTTATATGTTTCCCCTTAATCCAAATCACCAGCGCGGAATAACGTGACAGGAATGCAAGGATGTCATGCGTTGCTCACATATTACATGTCGTGCAGTGCGGCGCCTCGCAGGGTGCCACGCAAACGGTGCCGGGCAGGAAATTTATTAGCGTCAAATAGTCTTAAGTAGCCAATATTCAGCAGCGCTTCACGTGTCTTTGAATCGTGGGCGATGGAAAGGCTCCTGCGAAGGAAACATCTGTGTGTCCTTGCTTTCAGCTCCTCCAGCGAGCCCTCCTTTCTACTCCGGATTCGTCTTAGGAGTTGACACATTCTTGATGGCGTACTGAGATCGAATTCCAGGTCACGGACAGGAGGACAAATGAGACGAGCGCTGTGTGTGTGTCCCCCCGCCCCCCTTTTTTCTTTTTTTTTCCAGAGGATCGCCTGTTTTGTTTTCTTCTCAGTTATTAAGACCTCATCAGTGCAGTGCACATGGCTGATATTTCTCCCACATTAGCTTCTCTTCACTGGCTCCCTGTAAAATCTGGGATATAATTTATAATCCCTCTGCTCACAAAGTCCTTAACAGTCAGGAGCTATCAGGTCTCAGAGAGCTCATAGTGCCCTATTATCCTTACTAGAAAGTAGCAGTTTCAGAGAGTGGAATGGCAGGCAGGTTCTGTCAAGGTCCTCTTCTGTGGAACTTTCACCCGGTTCCGGTCCAGGAGACATCCTCTTTGCATGCAAGAGCAGACCTTAAAACTTTCCTTTCTGATAAAGCTCATAATTAGGACCGACCGACTCTCCTCCCACTATTCTGCAACCATCCTCATCATTAGCATTGTATCATCAAGATTATATATATCTGTATGTACTGACTGTCCACCTTGAAACCGGTTCAGCTCGAGGTTCCTACCGTTCAAAGGGAGTTTTTCCTTGCCGCTGTTGCCAAGTGCTTGCTGATGGGGGAGGGGAGGCTAGTGGGCCTCTGCGAATCTATGAAGAGCGTGGTCTACATCTGGTCCTTATGAAAAGTGTCCCAAGATAACTTCAGTTGTGATTCGGCGCAATATAAATATAACACAACAGAATTGATAGTGCACTTAATCCCTGAGCATCCTCAGACGTGGTGACGTGATACAAGGATACTGGCTAGGAACTGGATTTGGTGACACTTTACATTAGGCTGAGCGTTGGCTGACAAGCCTCCCAGTTTTTTTTTTTTTGTTTTGCTTTTTTTTTTATCATCCAAGCCATCCTAGTATTGATCTAGACTTGCCTCTGCTGCTCATCTCAACTTCTCCCTCACATAGCCGCTCTGCCTCACAAGCTATTTCTGGTTCTCACATTCTGTATTCCCCTCCCCCTCTCCACTGTTTATCTCCCTTTGTGTGTGTGTGTGTGTGTGTGTGTGTGTGTGTGTGTGTGTGTGTGTGTGTGTGTGTGTGTGTGCGCGTGTGTGTGTGTGTGTGTCTCACACATACACACCCTCCCTCAGCTCTTGGCTGCCTTGCTGCAGTTTCATCATTAATTCATCCAATTTCTTACTGTTCCTCCTCTTTGCCTTCACATGGCCTCAGTGTTCCTCAGCAACCCACTGGCACGTCTCCATCTGGAGCACTTTAGACTAAAAAGCAACTCTCTGCTTTATTACCGTCACCGAGGAGGCTGCTTCTCTTTGCCAGCATTGGTTTGTCTGTCTATTAGCAGGATTACTCAAAGTCATCAAAACTTGTTTTTTTTTTGGTTGGGTGTGTTGCAGGGAAAAATTTATTTGGTGGTGAGTTTGGTGGTGATCTAGCTCCTCATCTGGATCCAGAAAGTTTTTGTTTTTTTTTGTTAAGAAATCTTCAACATTGTGAGATTTTCATTTTATTATGAAGTATGTGAAGGTACAGTATATATGTGTAAAAAAACGAAAATAAAAAAAACCCCATAATCCTTACAAAATGGCAAAAACAAACAACCTTATCGAGATCCCAGAATTCTTCTGGATCTGATTAAACAGAAAATCTATTTTTGATAGGTGCAAATGTCAAAGTTCTTGCTGTTGTGTGGGTTTTGTTACTTCCATGAACGTGGATATGAATGTGTTTGTGCTTGCTTGTTTAGGATAAGTTAAGTTTTGGAAAAATAGGGGCTTTTGTTTTAGTTGAATTGCTTTGAGACAGCGGTACAAGTGAATATGAAGCACAATCAGGAATGTTGTTTTGGGTTTCAAGGAATGTAAATATCTGACAAATCCCAGGCTGGGAGCATCTTTGTGGGGAGACTGTAATGTGGGGGATTTCTCCGCCTTGTCAGACGTTCGCATTCTCCAAGTGCTTCCTTTTTTTTTTTCCTCTCTGAATTCCAACCGACCTACACAGTTAAACGGGACCGGTTTTGAAGATTTGTTGAATCTGGTCTTGATATCAGGCCGTTTTGTTATTGTGCAACTCTGGAAATTTAACAACGCGAGTGATCAGTTTTAATGTCCGTCTCCCCACAAGGGCCGACACAAATCAGGTCAAAGTTCAGCCAATTCAAACTTTTTAACGCCCCACCTTCGTGTACATTTTCTCATATTCCATTTCCATACACGCCATGAGCAAGTATTTCTAATTTTTAACAAGCAGATAAACCACAATATGCTGGTACGTTGCAGAAACATAATAGTATGCAGTGTTTGTGGACATGGATATTTCCGAAATCCACTGTTGTGAGCGATTATAGAAAAACATATGGACAGGAGTGGGAGCTCAGCAATGCAGCCAAATGCATCACTGTGGCCTCCGAGTGTGTTTGAGGTCAGGCGAATGACAGGTTTGTGGTTAAGAGCAAACGCTGCTCCGCGACGCTCATGTCGCCGGCTGCTCGTGCTGCAGATGAACAGAGCCGCATTCGTGGGCGTCACTGCAGAGGATTTAGTCGGTAAAATGATACTAACAAGCACAAGGCTAAAAGCCCGGGAGTATTTATTAGTGAGTCACAGTTTTCAGCATGAGCTTCTCAAATCCAGCGGAGGGTGAGAATGTAATGCCAGACTGTGATTCTTTTCACACCGTTCAACTGACCTTGGCACTGAAGACCTACTTGGAGTTTCTTGGAGGTGATATCACCAGGAAAGGAGTGGTGAGATAATTTTCTCTCCCCCCCAGCCGGATCCCAGCCTTTTTAATGACGTGTCTTTTTTTTGTGCAACTGACTGCCTTGTATCAGTCCTTTGTGACTCCGTATCCTATCCGGATCAGTTCAGTGTCTTGTGCTCTGACAGTTGTACAGTGTCCTCAGTCATTTAGCATCTGTCCAAAAAAAAAAAAAAAAAAAAAATCCCAACAACGTAAAAATGCGAAAAATGTGATCTATCACGGCCAATTTGGAAGCCTGCAGACAAATGGTTTTTATAGGGCCGAGGGTCTGAATGAGCTAATTGAGCCGCACTTATATTGAGCTTCCTCCACCTCGATGGTACTCAAACTGCTTTACATCACTTATTCACCCATCCACACTAATATTAACACACGTTCAAGCCCTGACAGTGGAGGCTGCCGTGCAACACCCATCTACGCTGTGGGTCCGCTGTGGCTCCGCTGTGGCTTTTTCCTCGCTGTCTGCAACTTGGTACATACTCGCTCTTGTCCAGGAGTTTCCTTTGCAAGTAGACCAGAAAGATAAGGTGAATGTCGCTGTCAATAAGGGCTTAACCTCGGGATGCTTTTGTTCCTGCTGGGTGAGTTTACCACATTGCCATCACTCTGAAAAGCATCGCCTTCCAACCCCGTCATTGGACGAAGATATCGGACAATTCTGCCAAACCATTAGATTCAATGTCCGCTGTCTTTTATGTCGGATGCCCGTGTCATTAAATTCTTTAAGTTTTATCAAATTTCAGGACTGGGTTTAGGTTTTGTCAGTAATAGTCGCAATTACAGAGTTTCACAGATTTGGGGGGCACAGACTGTAAAATAGAATTGGGCAGAGGTTCCAGCTCTCAAAAGTGAGATATATGCCCTAAACCTGCATTCTACCTTATGGCCAACAGGGGCCGAAATCTGCGCTTGCAAAAAGACTTCTGCTTGTATAGGAGCCTATACAAAAAATGGCCTTACTACTCACTTGATTCATTAACTCGGTAGACACTTTCCTTGTCAGTGTGGGGTGTCAGACTATTGTTTTTGGCCATCTTCAGCACAGCGTGATATTAAAAATACAGCATGATGCTAATGTTGTGAAATATAGTCCCATTTAGAGTCAAATAAAGAAAGGTATGATTTAGGTAGTGGCTGCCTTTTGATTATCACATGCAACCAGGAGATCTGTCAATTAGGAGAGATGCAAAAATGTCTGGCAATTTGTTTTTTAGACTATTATTTTTTTTCTATTTTCGCCCTACAGCTTTGACCCTTTAACTGTGTGTTTTGAGTTCAATAAAGTTCACACCTTAAATGTCTTGTGTGGCTTTCGGTTGTGTGAAAAGACACTCAACAGGAATGGCTGCTTTATGTTGCTCTGGTTTATCCATCTGGTTTATCATCCACTCGCTAATGTACATGCCACTGTTCATATAGATCAAGAATACTTGTATTACATTTTGTGACAGATATTAGGCTATAATCTTTTAGAGGATATGTCCCGATTAACTGACCGAAGCACTGTGATTGCAATCAATAAATGTTTATAATCTGTAGTAGTTCATTGTCCCTAGTGATAATGGTATTGTGCTCATATATTTAAAGGCTTATGTAACATGTTTCTTGACTTTTGTCAGTTGCTTTCTATATTGCTTTAAGTAATCACATACTGAGGTATATAACACCACCTAATGCTAATGTGTTTCTTTTCTGAGTCGTAATTTATGCTCTTGCATTACTATGTGCTAATGGCTGCATTTTGCATTCTATTTATGGATTTTTTTTCTCTGTACTAATGTGTATTGCTTTTTTTAATTTTTATTTTTTTAAGGCAACTTACCTGTGACGGACTCCAGATGAACATCAGTCTGTATGGCTAAATCTGGCACATCACCAGCACCGTTAAATACAATTGCCAAAAGTTGGCGCACATGACAGTGTGAAATCATTATGGTTTCAGTGCCCCAGTAACACGTGATAACTTTTTTTTTTTAAATTCTCAAGCTTTTTAGTTTTACTCCGTTTCACACGTTATCACTTTCGAGTTCAAAATTCTTAAATATTTAATCATTCGGATGCAGTTATGTATAAGTCACATGAAAGAACATAAATTGTCACAATTTACACAAGCAGAGGAAACGTTCTCAGCGGAAGCAAGACGGCAGGACCGGGAGGTCCAGACTGGCTCTCTGGCGGTCCCGGACTGGCATGTCCAGACACTCGGCCAAGCGCTCTAACTCTTTATTTTTATTTTTTTTTCTGTAAATCTCATCACTCCTTGTTTTTGCACATTTTTGTTTTATATTTATATTTTATTAAAAAATTCTGGCCTAATATCTGTCTGTTCGTTTACATGGCATCAAAATTTAAGTACAGTATAAGTACTGTTTAAGTTGTATAGAAGTAGAATTAAATGCAGGATTTAGTGTAAATCTATGTGGGTTTAGGGTTTAACTAGGACTATCTCTATAAAATGTAGTGGTGTTGTGCAGTTTCTTTTACGTCATCAGCCTGACTTGAGTAAATTCTCTAGAACTTTGTGGTCCAGTGGAAACGTAAACCACGCAGATTACCAGGAATTATTTCGCCTCGGTAAATAAGTTCCTGGAAATTAAAGTTCCTGTGAATATTGTTGGGAAAGGGGCTTTTGTATTCTTGTTGCAATCCGAATCCAGGTTGTCTCACTAGCATGTGATAGACCATCACATAACCTGGCCATGATTGATGAGCTTGGTGCTACACTTGATATCACACACAGTGTTCTCATTCCTCATTTTCTACATCTAACAAAAAGCATCTAGCACAAAAGTCTCATGTGCTCTTGGATCCATGTGAAATGTTAAAACCCTGCAAAATGCATTTTCAACAGCTGAAGTGCCGGGTGCAGCATGATGGGAAAATCATCAGATGGCTGTACAACGAGCAGCTCCACAAACTTCAAAAAATGGAAGGTGTTCAACTTGGCAGCACACAGACTGGGCACAGTGGTGACAATAATAATGATGAAAAAAGAATCCACATTGTAGCCCAGTTGTTCATCAAGAGTGCGGCTGATGCCCGAGAGTCCTTTGAGCAACTCAAAACATCTCCACGTGGCTACATTACAGTACTTATACAAACATTATGCAACTTTTGACATCCTAAACAGCTGCAATCCACTAGGGAAAAAAACTTAAATCACCCATCAAGCCATCAGCAAAGGATGATGTTTAGGCTATTTTAGAACAAGTCGAATCGTGTCTCTAAGGGCTCAAGGCAGACTCCCATCTGTAGCCTCACTGCCTGTGGAAGAAGTGTGACTAACATCTACAAAGATCTTGTGGAGGAACCGAGAGCGCCAGGCGGATACCCACTGACATACTGAGCGGAGTCTGAATCATTTGGAGCTATTCTTCTCGGCAATCAGAGCACCGTGTCGTTCTTTAACAGCACGTTTACCGCGAGCAAAGTAGAATTCTCTGGGGCCTGAAACCGTCCCCTTGCAAAGCGCCAGGTGGATAGTTTTCTTTGCGATACCACCGACAAACTAGATTCAACACTTGCAAGTGCCAGCGTAGCATGCGGTTTGCCAGGCTGCTGTTTAAAGGTTGCTAAACATAAGGTTGGGGTGGGGTTTCCAACAGGATTGGGATCAACACTAACAACTGTGATGGCACAGCACCCTTTAAACTGCTAATCATTACGTGGAGAACGTGTGGGCCAAAACAGGCAGGTCCGTCAGTAAGGTCCTGCCAAATGAGCAGAACCAAAATGTTTGCTGCAGGGCCTTGGACGGAGATGGAGGAGAGAGGAGGAAGAGCGGAACTTGCTTACCGGGCTTGCTGCTTGGCTCAACAGTATGTAATCAGGCATGATGATGATTATTAGCATTAGGCTATTCTCCTCTGGAGACTCTGTGATGAAGCACACGCTGACGTTATGCAACCAAGGAATTTTGGCATCTTCAAGCGCCTCCATCCTCATGTCTTGCTCACATCTCTCTCTCTCTCTCTTTCTCTCACTCTCTCTCTCCCTGGAGTTAAGATGCGAGGAAGAGATGCAAGCGAGGGAAGCGTGGAGACACATTAGTGTAATGAAAAGCACATTCACCTTGATTTAACCGTTGCTGTTTGCCAGGTGTCCTTTGAATGTCCTTCAAAGTCGCAGTCCCTCTCTGCTGATTGCAATTACAAGTGTACATTTTGCTTGAGAACTGACACCGAAATTAATGGATAATCTTAGGTCAAATTACATGAACAAACCATGTTCACTATTTGATACCTTAATGTGCAAACGTTTACCATGACCAGGAGCCTGGATTTATGATTTAAGTAGGTGGAAAAAAAAGAGGTCTAACTTGTGTCTTTTATCTACTGGCAACATTTATCATTGCAATCAGAATGCACATCATTTTCAAGAAAAATAAACAGCAATTCAAACTTTGGCAAAACTTTTCACCTGGTGGTTTGTGGCTCCGAATGACAATGACACAATTTACTATATGCACTCATCAATCACATCATTTCAGAAGGATGTAACATGTTAGACTGACAGGCAGCATTGTACTGGGCTTATGAATGGACAGTATCGTTGTACCCGTTTCCAACAAATTGTTGCTAAAGGCACAATCTGCATGTGACATTTTCACACTCCCGGTGCATGAGCTCGAGATTGCATGATAAGTCATTGTTATAAAACAAAACAAATCCAGGCTGACCGCAGCTGCTCTTCTCCATGAGGGTGGAAACTGCAAACCATTTTACGGCCTTTCCATGGTCAGAATATTTGATGCTGGAGAGATTGGTGCTTAAGAGGCCAACAAAACCCTCTGCTTTTACTGGAAAAATTGATCAAATAACTTCTATCTGTTCCCTCATCGGTCTGCCTCTTCACTCCGTCCCTAAGCTCTGCGTTGCCTCCCTGAGACAGCAAAGCCCTTTCACCTGCATTCAATGAGAGTCACTCAACTCAACTCAACTCTCTCTCTCTCCCTCTCTCACTCGCGCGCACACACACACACACACACACACAGTCTGCCTGCTCTGCAGTCTGACACGGTTTCCTGTGTGGAGTGAAGTAATGACCTAGTTGCATCTGAAAAAGGTCTCTTTACTTGTAA
>CAAKHG010008721.1:5378-19886 GCA_901007715.1 Dactylopterus volitans
TCGAATGCCAAGGTTACAGGACCTCCCCCAACTCACTTAGACAAATAGTAATCATCATGAAGTGCTCCAGGTTGCCCGACAGACTAAATCAAATCCATGAAATTAGGATTGAATTGCAGTTTTTTTTAAACGTTTTTAGAATGGGTGCAACAAGGTTTGTGGCTGCATTTTGCTTTAATAGCTTTGACTTTAACGTGTGTCCGAAACCTGCTCATTCTGGTCAGCAGACGGTCGATCGATACAACCGAGCCCGCTCTTCATTGCCTTACCACAAAAATGTATTCATTTTCAAAATTTCATTCGCCATCTTTATTTGCATTTTTCTCAGTAAAGGTCTCTTTTGGCGTCCTGGAGCTGCTATGTGAGGAAGCACAGTTGAGCTAGTAGGACTTGATACCACAATCCTGAGGTTCATCAGCACTTTTTTTGATGCTTTGGGTAAGCACTTCATCCTGGTCATCAGGTGGGCTCCCTTCATTCTTTAGTATTTCGTTGATAGGCCAACGACACCTCCTTAGTGCTCCACAGCGGCACCTGGTGTTCCAAGTGCATTCCTCTCAGCTCCGGGATACTTACTCTTCAACCAAATCTAGCTTTGATAGCTTTTGGTAGCAAAATGACAGCTGGTCGTAAGGCCTACCCTCGTACTCCCATTCCCTTCAGAAGCCTGGTTGCCTACATGGCTACAAACCCTTCACACGCCCCAAGTCTGCTCGGAGCACCTGGTTACGGCACCCATGTTGTTCTGCCTCGGCTGTAATGTCTAAATCCCTCAGACGTTTGTGCTCATACGCCTCATCAACCGCTGCTTCCCATGGCAGCGGTAATTCCACGATGAACAAGACTCCTGCGTGGTTGACCACCAGATCAAGTCTGGCCTAAGACTAGTTGTGATAATCTCCGCCGGAAAGATGAGCTTTTGATTTAGATTAACCTGCATCCTCTAGTCCTGGGGAGTGTCCAGGACGGTCAGTTCCCTTCTTGTAGATTCACTTGAGGTTGTCCTGCTCTTATTAAAGGGATGCTGTTGAGAAACCAGTCATCAGGAGAAGCAGTGCATTGGGGGTAGATCTCCTTGCTTCCAGGTTAATCAACAGTGGTTGAAGAACCTGGTTATGCGTCCAGTAATAGCAGCCTTATGACAGACTGGCTTTGCAGCAGGTATTAAGGTACAAATGTGCCTTGATATTGCTGGGGTTTGGCAGAGAGACATAATGGATCTTTTCCAATCTTCCAGGTGAGCTTCCCATGCTCCAGGTTTTCTCAGCTGGTCCACTGGCCGTTTGCACTGTGAGAACTCCCTTGTTCATCTCTCTGCATTCTCTTGCTGGTGGACCTGAGCAACTTCATTATCTGGGTAGATGTCGTTATGTCACGTAGGTCAGCTTGTCCAGAGTCCAAACCTACACCTATCTTACTCTACCTGTCCTACAATGTGCCAATGCCAGAGAGCAGATTTTGCTCGCTGTACAGCATCGAACCGGTTCACTTCCTCCCTGCTGCCTGCCAGCGAGCAGCCACTCATATTGTAGCATCATAAGACTTCAGGGTCAGGGTCATGTCCAGCCTTACTTTGGTGCATTTTTACTCCCATGTGAGGCCTGAGACAGGCAGTTCCAGAGCACTATGTCCATACAAGCCGATGTTGCTGAGGCAAAACAAGAGACCTAAATTCTGATCCGATAGAACTGCGGGCACCAGAGCTTTAACTTGCCAGGAAGAGAGGTCTTCCCTTAGATGGTCACTCTGGTCTGAGTCTTTGAGACTCACATTATACCTAGGCTCTTGATTAGCAGGTCTGACACAATTTGAACGGGTATTTCATCACTGTGCAATCTCCAGCCCACAAGTTTTCCTTTGACAGCGGATGTGCTCCTGGATTTGCTGAGTTTCAACTTCATCTTTGTCCATGTTATGCTGGCATGCAGCTTCTCCAGCACACGTCAGGTTACGTCAGTAATATACATGCCTCCCAGGTCACTGCCTAATCTGATAAACCGATACAATGAATTAATCTAAAAGAGGTTGTAATAATTATGATGTAGCTGGAGAGAAAAACAAAGACTGATAAGGGATTTGGTCATTTATTAAACTGTCATGTCTGATTACTCAGTGCCAATGGCAACTCTGAACAAAGAGAGTAGTAGTTAATTGCTTCAAACCGACGGGCACAGCTCCTGTTATTAGGAGTTTAAGCCTTTACTGTGATCTTCTCTGCGGCCATCATCACTGAAAAGGCCTTCTGGCAAACAACTGGAGCAAAAATCTGTGCTTAATCCAATAAGCAGAGTAATTGTTTGTTACAATTTCTGTTGGAGCATTTACAAAATATCATTAGTGGAATTTAAATCCTTGTTACTCTCTGCTGTCCAGACCATTTAAAAGTTAAAAAAAAAAAAGAAAAGAAATGATTCCTCCTGACTGTACATAAAAATAGACAAAATCCCAAAAGTGAAGCCCCCTGGCGGCTGGCTGCAGAGTTGCTTACAACTTTGGGGTCATTTGACTGTTCCTTCACAGAAGCTTATAACGCCTGCACAACTGGACATAAACCAGCTGTCACTCAATGATACCACATCCTTGATTATGTGTAACTATTAGTTTTAAAACAACTAAAACCCGGTGACAATTTAAAGTCCAGAACCGTTGTTTGTAACAGAAAAACTTTTTTTTTCTTATGCTGTAACTGCCCATCTTAGCATGCAGGTCTATGGGGCCTCGAGTGGCTGTTCAAGGAATTTCAGTTTTGTCTGCTTTTGACAATTATGGGTTTGTTTCATTCACGCTACATTTTCCTGGCTTTCCTGGCTTTATGTACGTCCATGGCAGTCATGTAGGGACAGACCACACTTTGCACCTGTTAATATGTAATTTTCAGATTAAAAACAAAAAACAAAATCTAGCTTGAAAGTCTTCACTTAGAGTCTCGGCATATTCTGATTCTAGCACGTGTTTCTAAAAGATGTTTTCATAGATCAGGATATTTGTTTGTCACTCATTAATGTCTCCGCGCGATCATGCAGTGTTCAAAGAGTAATGAGGTCTGACTCAAACTACAAACACACACACACATGCACAGTCTCAGACACAAATAAATCAACATGCTTTTATTGTCAAATTTTCCCAATTGCTTCAAGACATCTTGTTTACATCATCAGTGAGCATCTATCTGTCTTTTTTTCTTCCCATGTGTTAGTGAATGTGAAAACTACATGTGATTTTAATTTTTGGTATGAGATACACATCATATGATAACATTCCAAAATGAAACCACATGATCCACCTTTGCCCGTCGCACCGAAGCCCTCTACAAACCTTTGGAAAAGCCTGTTATCACAATCATAGTAATTGAATTGAAATGACAAAAACATGGCAACAACATGTTAACTTTCTACTTCAGATTTCAATAGTTCAGTATACAGTTTTCTTGGTTACAACAATTATAACAACAATGTACAATTGTGTCTAAATCCTCCAACAGTGAGAATCACTGTCTGTTAGCAATTACACATTTGATATTTGTCTGTTTTAATAGTCCACCAGCAGACTAAGTTGCCAAATCCTCCGTTTCATAAACAAACACTCCAAATGAAACGCAAACCTCAGAGGCTTCACTCTCACCAATGACCACAAAGTGAAGCTGTGAAGCCATTAACGAGGACGGTGGTCTGAGCAGACACCACGACTGTTAAACGCCGGCTTCAGTTACGCTCCACCGCAATAAGAAACAGCAACGCGATGCAAAATACATCTTACAAAGAATGCAACTTGGAATAAAGTAAGTTGTTTTGAGGCAAATGAATATGGAAAGGTGGAAGAGAAATGCGCATTTTTATGAAGAATAAACACTCCTTCTCTGAGAACTTTAGCATCAGCAACTGGAGATGATCCACTGCTTATGAATATGTATGGGGGGGTCTATTAACTGAGTGTTTGCTTTAGTCGATCCATCTGCTGCAGGCTCTGACTACCCACCCACCCTCTCAAGTGTGTGCTGGGTTAGCTGTCTAATTGTGGCATTTTATAATTGCATTACCGTGTTCAGCGCGGCAGTAACGGCCCACAACACACACGCACGCGCGCGCGCACACACACGCAAACAGCACAAGACACACACCCTCCAGCGTCATCTGCAGTTCATGAATACTGCACAAACAACTTAGTTTTAGTTTCTCAAATGCAAACAACAATTAGACTGAATCAAAAGTTAAACAAGTGCGTGTTTGTTGAGCCGATATTACAACTGCTCATGTATGCTCGTGTAATACAGTGTGCTAATGTTAAAAAGTATGAAGATGTTTGATTAATCCTAATTAAGGTCCGATTCGCCCCTTCTTGTCTGTGTTTTTCATACTTCAGGCTCCAAGTGTATAAATAGCTGGGTTTCTTGCGTTTACTGGAGCTCTTTCTCTGTGTGTGATTGTTGGAGGGTGTTTTGGTCAGTCAGTCATGCATGCCCGTCAGCCGTCTGTAATAATTTAAAATCCCTTTTGCGGGTGAATTCACATTCGGTTTCCGTGCAAACCCGGGCCAGAGTCATCCAGCGGAATCAGTAGTGTAGAAAGCTAATTGAAATTCCCTTTTCTGTGGAACCTCTGAGATTAAACAGCTGATTAGAAATGGATTAGCATGGTTAGGTTTAGTTTTTTTTACAGCCTTGTTGACCTGATGATGTTATCGTGCAGCTGCAGCTTTGGCGTTCATGTATGTTAGCCTCCGATGGACATGGCAATCTGTCAGCGGCATCATTCAAGCAATCCACAGACACTATATTTATCATGGGTTTGGGTTTGAGTTCTGGTCCAAATTTACAAATGAAGAACAAAATACTCAGCAATTGAAACATGTGTCTTGATCACTTTCGATATTTTGCCCTTGCTATGTGAGTTGGGTTGCTTTTTGAACACGAGGATCACTTCGGAGATCATGAAGCTGGCCAGTATTTCCCTCGATATCCATCCATCTTCATCCACTGCCAGAAATATCTGCATTTTTTTTTCTCCTTTTCTAGTGAACTGAACTTTTGCTTTGTTGCTGTGAAACTCCCAGTCTTCATAATCTTTGTCTTATTGGCTCTCAATATATATGGGCATTTGCAAACAGCATGATATTCATTTGAACACATCATGAATATACCAGAGCCTCCAGAGACGCATATACAACCTGCAGGGGTTTCTTCTCTTTAATTGAGCCATCTCTCTTCTTCTGAGCCATTATTCTGCACATCAGTACTGCAAATATTCACATGACGGCTCACTGAGTTTCAGTTAGAGGAAAGGAATATGAAATGAATTTGCCCAGCAACGTTCCCCTCAGCTCAATATGAGTCTGACTGCAGTCTTGTGTGGCGCATGTAGCGCGAGGTGATGCCAGCGTGATTTCAGCTGACATGAGCGCTCGGAATGCTGCATCGTCTGATAATTGACAACCTTATGAAATATTCATCCTGGCCATCGCGGTCCCATGTTTGCTGTTTGATAAAGAGCAGAATCGGATTATTTTCCCTTCGGCCTTTTTGTTATCGTTTCATTAAAATTGAATGAATTATGTCAAATATTCACTGACAGAATATTTCACTGGTCTATACATATCTGAGTGAATCTATCACTCTATATTCAGGTTCCCACCTTCACCACTACTGTAAAATACAGCTGCAAAACAATGATTTTCACGACAGTCTGGTTTGGTTGAGGTGCGAAAAACACTTGGTTAGAGTTAGAAATGTTTTTATTTTCATTTTATGCGGCATCTGATTGTCCTGTATTCATTTTCTCTCCGATTCCAGCATCAGTTGCCACCCGTCATTTGATTCAGGACAGCCTAAAGTTTGAATATGGCACATTAAAAGTCACAACTTAACTTTTGCTTTGAGATTTCATGAATACCAGCATTCTGCCATAACCACATGCCCTCTGAATGACTATTGACAAGCTGTGAAACTCTGCTTTACCCAACTTTTTCTTGTGAATATGCAGGGTGCATTAGAGGTTCAAACATTAATGAACATGTTAAAGAGGTCATATTATGGCCATATTCAGGGATTATGCTTTTAATTTGGGTAGCTAGTGTTTATGTGTTTCAATGTTCAGAAAACGCTTCTAAGTTGTTGCTGACGCGCCTTGAAACGGCTTGTTTCTGCGAGCCCCTCCTCCTCTCAACTGCTCTGATTGGCCAGCTGGCCGCTCTGCTTTGATTGGTGAACCGCTCCCGGCGCATGGCGCAAATGTCTTGACCAGAAAACGCATTTCAGCAGCAGGCCAATGAGCGGGCTCACTGAGCGACTGAAAACGAGAGCAAAAGTGACAACAGTAGCAGACCAACATTGTTTGCCCCCCATAGTCCCAAAGAAGAGGCCAGGAGACCCGAGCATCTCCAACAAAGCCTGGAACAGGACGTGTCAGAGTGGTAAGTAATGTTGCTACAGCATATTTTCACCACTTGACCAGTCCGTTGACGAACTGGAATGTATGTCGCTGTATTTATATGCACTTGTGGAAACTGCAGTATGATGCCCACCGAGCTAGAAAATACGACAGGAAAGGCTATTAACGATTAGTAGAATAAATTACCGAACCAATAACAACAGTAGCACACAGCCAATGTGATGTGCAGTAGTGTGAAGCACTGGTGTTGGGAGGAACTCTGAATGTTATACTGGTGAATATTTTCATATTATATGTGTATTTGTGTGTGTGTGCTCTTTCGATTTTGACTTGTTATGAGCAATTTCACTGCAAGTTGAGCCGATTTCGATGTGTCGTCTCCAGCAACAAATTTGTATTACCCGTTGTGGTAAATGCATTGATTATCTGATCAGTATTTGTCCTCTGTAGTTGCTTTGCCTCTTTACTCATTACATAACAATATTTCACATATTTCGCTTCAAAAATGTTTTAATTTCTTTATTAGGATATCAGACAAATTAACTAGATCCCCATAGGCTGTCTGGTTTACTACCCAGGCAAAGAGCCTAATTGTTTGAATCCACACACCTTGCAAAATGTCCATAATATAAACAGAATGGACTATCGACCTTTGCTGCAAAGAACAGAGGAAGAGTAAGTTTATCATATCTTGACGTAATTAGATCCAACTTCTAAAATACTTAACTCCAGACACAGGATCCAGATCTCCAAAAAATCAAATCAAAACATCAAGCTTTCATTATATGAAAAGTACCCATTAATCAATGATAAAAACATTTTCACCAAAATATATTTATTTTTATACTACCATATATAAATTATACAAAAAAAACAAACACAATTATCCACATACAGTACAGAAAAATGTATACATCAATCAAGCCCATTTTTTTGTTTCTAACTTCAGGCATCTTGCATTTGGAAGCTTCGTGAGCTGCTTGGGGGATCAATGATGGCGCAACAGTGTGATCATCCCGTCATGTGTGGTCCTCTCGATCCGCCAGCAGATTCCGGGTCAAGCTGGCCGGTACCGTGGCTTCCGGCCGCCCCTTAACTGAACCTCGACATGTGGCGAGTCACAGCGTCCTCCACTGGGAGGCCAGATCCTGGGAGGCCAGATCCTTGAGGACGGGAACTTTTTTGAATCTCCACGAATGGCTCAAAAGACCTCCTCAAACGCCAGCCCCATCAACTCGCCCACATAAAAACATTTTACTAAAAAAAATAATTTCCTTGTGCATACTCTAAGTTATGGTCATAATTGTTTTATTTATTATAAGTTATTATAAGTTTTCATACTGTTTGTAATAATAAAGTATTTTGCAGCTTATTGTATCTAGGGTCTGTTTTAACCAGTCTTACTTACTACTTACTTTCTTTCCCCAGACTCAGAACCACATACACAGACAGGCCCGACTGTCTCACTCATGGACAATTACACTGAAGTACATGTGCTCGGCGAACCGGTCTAAACTAGCTTTTAGGTGACTGGCATCCCTCGCCCACAGCTGCTTTCTGAAATTATTGCCGTAGCGTAGACGACAAGTAGAGCCAATCCGATGCAGGATGATGATGGTGATGAATCCAATGCATAATTCAATGTCGGAAATCCAATATAAGATGTTTAGAAAGGGACAAAATGCCACACTATCCTCAGTAGAAATGGACCCAGTGCTGATTAGCAAAAATATTTCACAATAGCATCACTGAGCAAGTTGACTTGCCGTTATAACTGAGCTATGACAAATGCCACTCCACGTAAGGTTTATTTGCTTCCCTGTTTGTTTCGAACAAAACAAAAACAAAACTAATAAAGTACACTTACAGGCTGTTAATCTCTTTCATCTCCACATGGGCTGAACAAAGTTGCTCAGAATTGCTTGGCACTCCAGTATCCAGCATCTCCTCGACATGGTTGCTAGCCAACTCTTCCCGGCTACCACTCTTGCTTTTCCTGGTGTTGTTACTGGTCGTGCTAGGCTGACCGCTAGGCGCGCTAATGCCAGCAAAGCCGCCACCTGTTACTGTGATGAAGCAACGTAACAGGAAGTAAAGGAAAAATCACCATGCAGCCAGTTTTCTAAGGGAGAGGTAAACTCATTTTACTGCGGACATTTTGATTTTTCTCCTTCGCGAGCCTCTTACACACACAAACACCCACACAGCACACTGGAGTTAAGGAAAAACCCGAAAAGCATAATATGTCCTCTTTAAACAGCAGTTTTTACAACCAAAGTGATTCTAGTGTTTTTTAAGGGTAAAAACACAGTCTGGACTTGTCATTGGAAATGAAACCTCAATGGAAATTAAAAAAAAAAAAAAGCCTCAACTTACACCTGGAAACGGCAATCAAAAGCAGGCTCAGCACTTACGCCTGGCATCTGTTGTCTCCCACACTAAAGTCCTATTTGTGTGACCCATCCGCCTCCATACCCGCCTCCTGACTCAGGCCTCCTCGCTACATGTTACCTGATTTCCTCCCCTCCTATGGCCATAATTACCACCGCCACAAGAGGGCGTCTGTTGCCTGAACACCACTAAGTTTCAGAACCTCCGCTGACCTCTGCTGTCAAGTTCAAAGCTCCAGTAATCAGTGTGGTTCATTAATGTGCACCGAGTATCTCGGCCAGGCTCATCTTGCCAACTTTATATTCACACATGCATCATGGTCCCTGATGGGCCTGGCGTTTGCTGTTCAACAGTTGGATCTGTTTGCACTTCTCCGTTTACAGCTGCATCCCCAGGAAGTACTTGGATTAGAGGTCTAAAGGAGACGGTGCTGCGGTAATTTGTCAGCCAGGACAAACATTTACATGCCAATCTCGACTCATCTGGCCACCCACAAACAGACTTCTAAAAGTCATAAACGGAGTCACAAAGGTAAATTCAGAATCAAATAGTACTAATCACGAACACAGCATCAGAATCAGAATATTGATCCCCAGGGGGTCCCATTAATGCAAAGAAATAAACAAATGATTTAAAAAAAAAAAAATCTAAATTACCAAGCTAATTGCTGAGCTCTTCCTCGGGCCATTCTCCAGCCCTCCGCCAAGTTTCAATTCAGTTCAGCCCAGTAATTTTTGCATAATCCTGTTGACAGAAAACCACACCAACAGATGGTGAAAGCCCAACTTCATTGGTGGAGGTATATATTCATGCAATTATTCGCACAAGTTAGCACACACACACACGCACACAAACACATGCACCAATTCCCAGCGACAAAATAAATAAATGAATATAAATAAATGTATGAATTAACTTCGCTGCATATTTCACCACTTTTTTTTTCCTGTGTAGGAACGAGAACAAACTCCTCGGGTAGAATGACGAGAGAGGAACTGGAGAAGAACATTTTGTCTGATGTGATCAGTTGTGGCAGTTTGGCCTGTTTTTGGGTTCCTATGGTTTGAAGAACAGGGCAGGTAAAATGAGCCCTGTGTCAAAATCTTTGTAGATGCGTAGCTCGGTGCAAATTGACTACGGTCAATACAGCCAACAGATGTCCAATTATTCAATGCATGTTCATCCATTTTTTTTTTTTCTCTAGGAGATCTCTTTATTATCTCATCAGATCTTCCTCCCAGTTACATTGAGCAAAGAAGTTAAATGTCAGTATCACTGAAGAGGAAAAAGTAAATGCAGTTTTGCCCCACAGGGCTGCTTTTATTTGTTATCCGAGATGAAAGAGTAACAGCGTTACTTAACTGCCATAAAAACTTGGTGGGAATTGTCAACTGAGTTGAGAATTCATGGTTTGTTGCTTGAGCAATGGCAAACTGCTATGAGCTTGCTATCTGCACTGACTGTTGGCAAAAAAAAATTTTAGGCCGGTGGGAGAAAAATAAGTCAAATTACTTGGTAGAAAGAGAAATGTATTTTATTGGCATTATTTTATTGTTGACGGCCCACATATTGGTCGCACATCGATGAAGCAGTGTTTGATTGGTCTTTGAAAAGACTGAAGTATCCCGTTGTTCTTGAGATGGGACAAACTGTGACGCTACAATGCGATGTGTGTGTGTGTGTGTGTGTGTGTGTGTGTGTGGAGCTCAGTCAGGAGTGCAGTCAAGCCCATTAATATTGCAAGCGACTAAAGGTCCACTGCATAGACATGAACATTATTCCCCTGCTTATAAATAATGGCTTTTTTTGGTCACTGGGAGAAATATTTTTCATTTCAACAAAGCACAAATACTAACTAATCTGATCCAGGAAAACATTTTATATCAGTGCTGCACTGCTGTTTTAAGGGACCTGGGAAGGAAAAAATAAAAAAAATAAAGCTTACTGAACCCAACACAATATCACATGATTCACGCGCATCTGTTTGACCCTGCAGATGTAAATGTGTCTTAAAATAATTTTTAACTTTTTAAGTATTTCAGATACATAATACAAGCTATTAAGTTAGCTTTTTTTTTTTACTAATTAAAATACAAATCACAAAATACTCAAAGGTTATTGAGCATGTATTTGAATGCAAATACTGCCCTTATTTTTTCATGGAAAGATCCATGATGCTACAGCCTGCAGTTTTGTTTTTTTGCAGCTTTTTTTTCTTAAAACCGTCTTAAACATAGTCATTGGTGCTGTTGTATTGCGTTATACTGTGAAGTGTTTCTCATATTTTGTCCACCCAGCATACAATACAGCAATCAGGCAAACAGACAAAATATTAATGTGGCAAAACCCTTCGAAAAAGGCAAACGCTTTCAGTGTGCATAACTTGGCAGCTGCACACCGGCTGCAAAGACAAACGCCAACAGCCGGCAGCTGAAACATCAGCATGCGACATCAGTCCGAGTTTGTTGGTGTCACCGCAGTTTCTGTGAGAATCAGAATCACCTTTATTAGCCAAGTTTGTGCACACAAAACAAGGAATTTTGCTCCGGAGTGTTAACTTCGTTCACACTGTACAGGAATTTAACATTAAATATTGAAAAAATAAACTAAAAACATTTACAGTAAAACCACTTTGAACATTGTAATCACCCAGATGATGATTAGCTAGCATAACATGGTCATTTTCACCAATAGAAGATAAAACAATTTTGCAGATTTGCTGTGTCAGGCAGTAGAGGAGATGATTTCCTGTCCAATGTCATCCTCTTGAAACTTTTGAATGTCAAGATATGCATTTAATATATTTAATGTCGGCATCGTTGAATCTTGCCTTTATTACGTCGTCGGAATTTCTACTTAGCCAAGCTTCAGTGTTTTATGCTGAGTCAGTGTAAACATTTAAACAGCACTGTGAACAGTTTTTTCTGATCCATCTTCCTAATTGGTTATTTCTTTTGCTTTAGAGAATGAAAATTCTGTAGAGGGTCAGCGAGTAGGTCAGCGCACCGAAGTCGTTCCGTAAAAAAGGAGCATGCAAGAAACTACATGACTGTTTAGAGCAGGAGACTGTGGCTCGAGCTGTGCCGAGACTCCGTCTAAATAAGATGAACCGCCGACATCAGCCGTCGCTTCTCCCAGCTGGGATGTAAACTGAATCACGCGAGCAAGATGATGAAGACAAAGATGCTGAGGCTCAGGCGCCTGTGAGGATGCAGGCTCGCTGTTATCCCAGCATCTGTGCGATTAATTAGTGTTGCACAAGCAGGTCAAAGTCCAGTGATTAAAATGAACTGGTTCATGGTCATAGTTCACAATCTTCACTGTAAAAAAAAGGAATTGAACTAGTTCATATTAATTTGTTTAGTTTCCTATTGTTTCTTCTCATGAGCTTCCTGTAGCTATTCTGGTTCAACAGAGCCTCTGGTAGTACCTTAGATTACAGGAAAAAGGAGAGTAATAGTTTAATAACTAAGTAATATCATGTAATTAGCAAAATAATAACTAGGTAACAGCATGGTATTAACAATGGGAATTCATTTAAAATAAAGGTCCTAAAACAATGAGTAATAAACACATATCAAGATAACAATGGGGCTAAAGTATGTAGTAATACTAGTGTAAAATTTTAATAGCCATAACAATATTCCAGTAAAAAAAAAAGATTATTTCAGTGCAATATTTGCTGACATTTATCAATTAATAACCTGATAGTAATCCCGCAATATAGGTTAATCTTTTTCACAACATTATAGGCTGCTATCGGTTTAATGGTTAAAATGGTCAAAATGACATGAAAGTTCTTGTAAGTAAAAATAGTAAATATCATATTGCAATGCTGGAGTTCATCCTCCTTTATGTTCCGGAGTTTCCTCTTTGTTTCAGGGTAATATGGTCGTTTCTGTTTAATAGCCGTGAATCAGGGCTTCAAAACTCTCCACAACCTGTTTCTCTCTGATTTCATTTCGCTCTTTTGGACTTTGGTCGTTGTTAATGATATCATCAAATCCTCATGTTGTGCCCCTCTAGTGTAAAAGTAAAGCGTAAAACTAAAGCACCTTTTGTGGTGATAGTACTGTTTACAGCTCGTAATGGTGTGATAAGATCAGTTCTGGATGCAAGCAAGTGAGAGACGGTTAATCAGAGAAAGTGGAAAAGACCAGAGATGACTCCTGACATGTCCTGTGTGTGTCACCATCCTGCACTCCTGCTAACTGCTCCCGCGTTCTTGGTTTTCTGTCAGTTCCAATGTATTCAAAGCTGTTCATAGACAACACACTCTTATCTCTGGGTCCTTGATGGGAGTAAATCCAGGACTCACTGTCTTCGAGCTCTGTCTTTGCTCTCGAACAGGGAAATATGTGACTGTCTCACTGCTAAATGCTCCCTCTGTTCACTCACTCATCAGTCACTAAGTAAAGTAGGTAAAAGCGTTTATACAGAAATGCCTTTAAGGCTTTTCTCCTGTTAACAGCGCTCAGAGCAGGCGTTTTACACTCCTCTTGCCTGACTCACACTCATTCACACATTTCACGCACACGGAAGGAGGCTGCTGGCTACAGTGTCAACCTGCAGGATCTTGCTCAAGGACACCTTGACACCATCTCAGCTAGTGTTAGTGATCGAAGCGAGTTAGTGATCGAACCAGCAACTCATCTGACCACTAGATGGCCATTCTACTAACTGAGCAATGCCTCTATACTCTGTTGCACAGGGTTTACTAACTAATTTCTGATTAATAGATGTCACACACACACACACACACACACACACACACACACACACACACACCAACAAACAAACTTTAAAACAGTAGGTTCCGCATTCTCTTCACCTTACAGATGCTGCGCACTGTCAGGTTTAATTTGATGCTAACCGTGGCTGCATGCGGTGAACTGGTAACCAGCTGCAGCTATTTGTATAAAGACCGCTGCCTCCTCTCTGCTGCTGTTACTTCTTTCAGCCGGTGACTCATAAATATTCCCAGAAACTTCGGCGCACACTGGACCAGAAGCAGAGCTCTTCTAGCTCTTTTATATCTGATTGGTGAAGGAAACGGCAGAGGAAGGAAGTGCACACTCACACAGAGTGAAGCTGTCACCTGAAGCAACCACGCCGCTCTGCAGCGCTGGTCCGACGCCAGCCAGCTCCGAGCTGTTTACAGCCGCGCAAACTGCTATGCAAGCTTGTGTCAGGAAGCATTATCAAAGCTTTAAGAATATTAAACAAGAACTAATTTGAGCAGTGTAGATCAGAGGAGTAAAGCGCTTCCTCTCTTTACTTGAGGAGACAATCAAGGTATGTTAAAAGGCACATTATGCTGTATTTGGTTTTTACTGTTTGTACAAGCAAATGTGTGTGATTACTTTCGGTAAACTGGTAATGGGTGAAAAAGGTCAAGCTGTTGCACTCAAAAATCTTTACTGATTACATATGGCAAAAGTCCTACAACTGATCCAATATTGGCTACAGGGATAACATGTATGCTGATTGCTTCTTAGTAAAAATCTGGGTATTTCCATTAATGTCAGTCTGTGAAAGAATTGCAGAATAACGAGCCACAGATATAAATAGTGTGGCGTCTTACGTACAAGGACATATTTGGACGTCTGCCTGGCTGCGCCACCAGGGAACCTCAATCAATCAGCTGACACTGAGCACGTCTGTGTGTGTGTGCGTGTGCACGCGTGTACGTGCGTGCTTGTGTGTGTGTGTGTGTGTGTGTGTGTGTGTGTGT
>CAAKHG010008734.1:1830-13683 GCA_901007715.1 Dactylopterus volitans
CAGCTCAGCCCAAGGCCTGTACAGAAAGATAGAGCGCTAGATAAACATTCACGCAGATACCACTGGGATACGAATCTGCCTGTTTATGCTTCTGACTTAAAATGGCAGCACATGAATGAATGCTGAGGAGCCAAAAAGAAAGGACAACTGCAAATTGATACAAAAGCATTTTATGTGTTCCAGAGTTGATTTTGATTTGAATTCCTAAAAAATCTGCCATTTCCTCCCTTGCTCTGAAACAGGAAGTAGAACTGTGGTTGTCTTCCGCTCGTCTTGTTTATTGGAGCTTGCCTTCCTGTTTTCAGATTCATCCTGATAATGGCTGAAAGTCCCTCACTGAAATCTGCCCACCACACACACACACACACACACACACACACACACACACACACACACACACACACACACACACACACACACACACACACACACTAACCTCTCTCTCTCTCGCTGTCTCTCAGATGGCTGTGAGATAAGTAGTTTAGTGAGAACTTCCCATCACCAACAATAGTCAGACCTTTCCACTTTAAAAATTCAGCTATGTGTGTGTCACGTGAGTCGGAACATACTGTATGTGGGTGCATGTGGGGGGGAAAACAAGGAAAGCTTGAGACTGATTGGTTAGCTCAATCTGCCACCTAGCTGAGATAAAAGTGCCTGGTAGGATGAGGACAAACGTGTGTGTGTGCGTGCGTGCGTGCGTGCGTGCGTGCGTGCGTGCGTGTGTGTGTGAGATAGTGCCATGTGCAGCCAGGCAAAGTAAGTATGCAAGGCAATGCAGAGGGAATGTCAGGAATGTCAGTGTAATTCAAACTCTCTTCTACCACTTTTACTTGCTGGTCTACAAGAAACTGTAGCTCGCAACATTGTCAGCATCATCTCTATCTCATCTCCTTTAGCCGCAACGTTCCAAAAAAACACCTGCACTGGAAACAAAACTCCTCTGAACTCCCAGCTGTTCTGTCACAAGATACACCTCTACAATCCAGTTCCCATGCTTTAGTAAGCCTTTCATTTGATATCACAACATATCTACCCCACACCCACCCCTACCCCGTCTGGCCAGCTTTTTTACAGCAGCCTGTTTTCACTCAGCAGCTTTGACAAAGACTGGTGAAATAATTACAGCTGCGCCTAAACTCAGTGTGTTTGTCTCCAGTAATCTCCACCAAACCCACCAGTGGGGACTGTGTCATAGGAAGAGGAGGAAGAGGTCGATTGTTCTGAAAATGAGAGGCCAATGACATCATTTCAAAGAGCTCTGTTCAGAGCGCTTAACACTCACGGTAAATAAGCAACAATGTAAACTGGCTGCACTGTGCAGCTCACCAAAAATAAACAAAAACGTTTAATTTCAGCAAGAGCCACAGACAGTCGAGAGACTATAAATCTAATGTGTCTCTATATTCATCGTTCTCTCCCTCTTACACCTTCTGTTGCTCAACAACAACAACAAAAAAAAGTCAGATTTTATTTGTGAAAACAAAGGTTTGCCAAATGGGGTACCCTAGTGCATCCCCAGAAAAATGAGTAGTTTACTGTCACAAGCATTTAAACACACGAAGTCAAGACAAGAAATCATTGATCAGACCATTTTAATATTGTTTTAATAATTAGAAATATTCATCTATCATCATTTAAAGATATGTTGTTCCTAATCTTCTGATACACCCCACTCTGATTTTCTGGTTATTTTCTTGTAATGTTGTTTTGGGTTTTTTTTAATTTCTTGCTAATTTGCCCACGGCCTTTTACCCCCCTTGATCAAACTAGCAACAAAAAAACCACATGAATCACTAAAGGGTTGGGGAAAAACTAAAAACAACATCTTTTACCTGACAATTAATGAATGTAATTATTCAGTCACTGGTAATTTTGATGGTCAGATCGGTGGTGCTGGATCAGATCTCTTGTGCTAAACTGCTTATGAAAAGTGTCTTAATGCAGTCTCAACCACAATATCTCAAAAGATGTAGGAATCCCTGTTAAGCAAAATCCTTCCAAATTCAGGAACTGACTGAGAGTTAAATCCAGACTACTAAAAAAAATTGGAAACCCCTTGTGTAAAGTAGAAGGGATAACAGGTCTGTTTTTGCATGCAATTTAAGCCAGACAGAGCTCCACTATTTGGCCTGTTTTGGACCAGGATGTCTTTTGCGATGGGAGGGGACAGCAGGAAGACTGCTTGTGGTTTTGAGGAAATGAGTGAGTAAGGGGAGAGAGAGAGAAGAAGCGAGGGAATGCAACAGTAAGAAATTGCAATCAAACACAAAATCATGAGGAAGAAATCCATATCCATATAGGTTACTGTAAATAAAACGTGTGATAATTAGGGTCTCCGTGTGAAGCCATCCACTCAAGATGCTCCATCAGCGGACAGTGAGTCATTTGGAAATAATCTGGATGTAATTGGCGGTGACATTCGTGGATGAGTTATGGGGGACGAGCAGCGTTTAAATCACCGCGCTGCCACTATACTACACCCACAAGCGCCTTAAGCCGCTCCAGGGCCAGAGAGCAAAGAGCGGCTCTATGGGCAACAAGGGAAGCATGGACACATAGAGATATTTACATACAGTCAGACAGACTTCCTGGCATTGTCAGCCTGAGAGCGTTGATGTCAGATCCACTCCTTCCTGTGCAGAAGGGAGAATGCCATGCGATGACAATGGGCCCAAAACAGGACAAAGAGGAAACGTTTAAATTTAGGCCCCCTTCTTCCACCATCTCCTCTTTCACAGCTACGGAGTTCTGGAGCTGTTTAGTTTTTGTGAATTCCTTCAGCCGCCCCCCCTACCCCCAGCCCCCTCACCACCCCCCTTGCCCACCCCCCACCTCTGAGCTCCCTCTCCCCATTGTGTCATTTCAATGGAAGGATTTTCACATTCAACGCAAATCCCAAAGGAGGATCAGCTAGTGAGACCAGAGTTCAGTCAATCACTTGTTTTCACTGATGTTCCTTTACAAATTAGACGTACTTTTTCATTTAAATCCATCTGACCAATAGGATGATAGAGAGTACGTAAGTAGAGCTCAATTGTGACACAATGTTGCTTACAAGAGCCTGACATGGATTCCACTATCTGGAAGAAGAATAAATATAAAGCAACAGCAGGACCACTTGACATTAACTACGTTAATTACTTTGAACTAGAAGCAATTTTGAATCACTGAAACTGACTATAACTGAATGTAGTGGGTTTGCGCACGCGTGCGTGTGTGTGTGTGCGCGCGTGCGTGTGTGTGTGTGTGGGTGTGCGTGCGTGCGTGTGTGTGTGTGTGTGTTTCGCTCCGTCTGCGTGAGAGCCACAGATCAGAGCGTCTGCGTCTGCAGGAGCGTTCGGGGCAAGAGTTCACCGGTGCGTCGCTGACTCGGGGAGTCGCTCTCCGTTTGTTGAAGTTGGGAGGTGAAGAAGCGAACACATGTGATCCGGCGGGGAGTCGCTGTCCGCAGCGCAACTCCAGCTTTGCTCATGAAAGTTAAGTCAGTGAAGTTTCCTCATGGCAGCAAGGGCGGGAGCCGCGATGCGCTTTTGACGTGCGGGACAATATTCTGAAGGTAAGTTAGCATCTTTCACCGCTAAGCTGGCGTGCGAGTTCCCGAAGCGGTCGAATTCTAAGCCTCCAAGGTTCATTCACCAAACTCTTGTCTTTTTCAAGAACCGTTACCCATAAACAAGGTTAAAACTCCCAAACGTTAACGTCAAATTTTATTGACGCCATATTTGCAAGAAAAAAAAAAAAGAAAAAAAAAACAAGAAAAAAAACGCCGAGCCCAATTCAGGAAGAGCTGCCAAACTTTTGTGGTGAACCGACAAAGCCAACAACAACAAAACAACGTGAATTAAAGTGATGTGTGCAGATAAAGAAAAATCATAGTAAAGGTATTAATGAACGAAACATTTTATATCGACTTGCTAAAAAAGTAACGTGCTAAAAACATGTGCCGCAGTTATATGGCATACATGTATATGCACACGCAGCGCGTGTTCTTTTTAATAGTCGTCTTGAAAAGCCTGTTTAAAGCCTCTAAGTGACTGGTGACATTCTGCAAAAAGGACAGCTTAATTGAAACACATCTTCTGTGGAGATCTCATGTAGGACGTATGCTCCAGGTCTCATTTACACAAGATGCTTCCATACATTAAAGGGATTATGGAAGGGGGAGTAATTAGCATGTAGTAGTGTGGCACTTGCCTAGCCACCTTTTCCTCAGAAGGAGCTTATCTGAGCCGTGATGATGTCAGCCAGAGCGGGCCTGAAATAACCAGACATCTCTGTAGCGAGTGTTTCCATGACAACACTGCCTCCTGGTTTTAACAGTGGATGGGGGACTGTGTCTCTAATAATTACTTTGGATAATATGGACCAAATATGAGGGGGAGGGCGGAGGTGGGTGTCTGTTGACTCATTATACAAAAACTCTTGTGTGAGAATCACAAAATGAGACCTCTAATCCTATTCCTTTTTTTTTTTACTGTTAAGGTTTCAGAGTATATCTATTATTTGTGATTATTGAATCCCCTTTGCAATTAAAAAAATATGCTCAACTGCTCAATCCAAGCAGTTTCATGTTTATGGAGCACATCAGACATTGTCGAGTTGCATATTGAGTCACATGAATTGACAAAGCACTTATGAACCAAAATGTGGTCTTGTTCCTGCAGGTGTTTGTGAGAGAGAGTGGGGACAGAGACATAATGGCCATTGGAGCTGATAGCTGACACCGTGGAATGAGAGAGGATGGAAGAGATAGTCAACCCTGCCCCTGAGAGTAACAACCCTAATGGGTTTGTCAACCGAGTGTTTAATGTTTCGCTGGATGTGGAGAATGAGACCAGCAGTGTTTGTATACAGGAGACTGGGCCAGGGACTGCAGAAGGACAGGAAGAGATCCAGGCTGCCTCTTTTCAGACCCCTGTCAAGGATAGACAGGAGGTCAACCGTAGGCCCCGAGCCACAGGGGGCATCTGGAAGATCTTGAACCGAAAACGAGCTGTCTCAGAGCTGGAGCGGAGACCTCACTCCATGATCGTGCTGGGGGAGGCTTCCATCCCTAAACTCTCATTTGCTGACAAAGTTCGCTCCTTTAAGAAGCTTAAATCCCCCTCTGTGTTTAGAGGGAAGACAGGGAAATTGTCCACTGCCAAGTTCAGCAGCTCCTTAGTGGATGATGAGTCTTTCTGCCGAGGAATTGGTACTCCACAGCAATCCAGTAGGGGCACACTTGGCACACTTAGGCACCGTGGAAAGAGACATTCATATGCTGGTTACACAGCAGAGTTTGACTGTTCGTTCGAAGACATTGACCTCGCAGCTCCCATGGATGGCCATCAACCCACTGCGGCTGCAGAGGCTACGACTCAGAATGGATGCAAACCATCAGAAAGAGTGTCCCTTGCTAAAAGAAGCCAAAACATTTCAACCAACTGCAATAAAACAGCTGCAGGCTGTGAAGAGCCTGGCATTAAGGGCAATTCCAGCACCCACCAGGGCACAGGAAAGAGGCATAAAGATGTGTGGAGTTACCTAAGGAGGATCTCTCTTCTGGGCAGGGCCAATCCTGTCTATTCAGAGAGGAGCTTTGACTCTGAGCTTCACTCTCTGGACAAGACTATGGACTCAGACTATGGCTCTGTAGATTTTGAGAATGTCAAAGACTTCCAGCCGCTGCCCCCAAAACAGTCTGACAATAAGGGGCACTTTGGTGGTCTGTTCAAGTTTTTCAACAATGTAGCAGTGACTGCCCGGAAATGGAGGACAACATCCCGGTCCTTCTCTCCTCCAGAGGAAGAGAGGTCCCCAATTAGCTCCCCTTGTGCCCCACAGCGGACAGTGCACAACATTCACAGTGTGTCCCTGACACTGCACAGCGAAGGAATTCCAAAATCCCAGCCTTCCCCATCATCACCAGCAACCACTAAATTCTCACATTCCAGTAGCATTGACAGTGAGGCTCCAGCACCTGTGATAGGTGGGCAGTCACCTACGGTGGTCCTAAAAGCCTTTAGGGTATGCCCAGGATCTTGTGCTGTCAATGGACCACAGAATTCTGAGGGCACAGACAAACATATTGACAGAGAGACAAGCCGTACGTCCTCAGCCACAGTAGAGAATCGTGTCCATCAGTCAGGTCCAAACACGGAGATTGAAAAAAAATCTGAGGTTGAAAGGAATCCATTAAACTGTCTCTGTCGAGAGGAAAAGGTAGTGGAACACACAGGAAATGAACACGATTCTAGGAATGTTCCACCTGACTCCCAGCAGATACATGGAGTGAATATCCAATCACAACAAAGTGATAAAGAAAGCACAACAAATAGTGTTCCAGCTTCAGATTCCACAGAGGAAATATTTAAGGTATGTGACTTTGAATATGGCTATGTTCATTTCAAGCAACAGAATTTCAATAAAACACAACTGTATAAGAGGTCCATAATTTGTAATGCTGAAGTAGTTTTGCTTCTTCTAAATAAGCATTTTCATATGTGACATGTCACCTTGAGGCCTTAAGCACATTTCATTCCAGGCTTTTTCCATATCATTAATATCGCCATCATGTAATTACTGCATTAATGTTCAAAATATCATTTGTGTAACTGTTTTAACCAGTCATTCTTTTGCTTCTCACAATCATTATCAACAACAAACGATCAACAGCGAACCCCAGTAGTGTAACACCAGAGCTGCTCCTCATGTTTTAAGTCCTAGGTGTGGTTCATTAACTGTCAAGGAGAAATAAAAACATTCAAGACACCAGCCTGTGAGGACATGAACAGGGCACCTACTATATTATACAGTTGTCCTTTTGCCCCATCTGTTGGAGGGAATAGGTAATAGTAGTTTCAACGGTGGACAGGATTATCCTGCAGGAATTTGTTCTTCCCTACTCAGCCACCTTCATGTAGCATGCAAAGAAACCCTTTTCCCCATGTAATTGGCTATATGTGACTGCAGTATCGCCCAGAGCACCTTGATATCTGTGGCTCATGATGGCACTCTTCCCTTCTCTCTCCAGGGGAGGCATTAGTCATGTCCCTTCTAGGCACACCAACGAGTCAGGACATGTTAGCCCCATCTCCTAATGACAAAATAAGATATGACATCTCAATACTCAGCACACTTCCGTATGGGTTTTATTACACAAGAGCAACGGCTGAGGAAATATGTTTGGGAAAGTGTGTTAATATGCAGGATTACAACAGGTTAGGAAACATGACGGCAACACAAAAGAATTCCTTCAAACCAAATTCACCTGTTGTTGTTTTATTATTGTGCTGCAATTAAAGGGCAGTCTCGCCTTTTCTGTTTGCTCATGTTCCTGCATTGCTATTATGAGTAAATGGGACTTTGCGAGGTGAAATATGAAATACATTTCGGTAAATATATGGAGGAGACATTCTGCCCACCTCCTGACATAGGAAATGTGGTGTTGCATCTGTATCTGGGCCAAACTCTTGAGAATTTGTGCCAATCGCAGCTGTGTGAGCAGATTGCCAGCCAGACGGGCTGCAGTGTAAGACTGCCTGACCCAGCCGTGCCCCACTCTAGCACAGAGAAGACCTCTGTGCCTCAGAAGCCGCTGCACCCTCGTCCTAGACCGATGTCAGCTGTATTGGATCTGCGGAGGCCCAGCCCAGACCGAGATCTCTACAGCCATTATAGTGAGGTTGGCTCACTATGCCGGCGGAGACGCAGGCCTACTCCCTCCATGCAACTCTCGCCAGGGCTGAGACGGATGGCTGCTCGTTCCAGGCCTTGCTCTGTCATAGAAACCAGTGTTACTAGGGAGACACAGTCCATGGAGCTGCACCACAGAGTAAGATGCCAAGTAAACACAGAAATTCATGCATAAAATTCACTAAAAGTAAATGGAAAAAAACATTGGCATAGAAATGTAAAATAAGCATTCCCATCAATATACCCACATACAGTTATACAGAAGTAAATGCATGTGTATTGAATTAGTCAGATATGTGTTATCCTTGTGAATAAATTAAGAGAGAGGGCTTAGACTTACTTGTCACCACCAGGTCACTGATAAATATAGTGCAAGCCCATAATGAATCAAACACACTAGAAAAGTTGAAGAAGGGCCACCCAGTACTAACCTAGTATTTACACCACTCACTGCTAGCTGCAACAGTGCATGCATGCTCTGTCCCATTTTATCGAGGCCTATATTTGCTTCTTTCCCCTCAGCTTGCCCCGACTTTTCTTTTCCTCTGTTCTTCTTTCTCTCTCACTCTTTTCCCTCTCTCTCTCTCTCCCTTTCTTTCACTGTGTAGCGTCTTCTCTCTCCCTCACTCTCAGCCTTTCTTTTTTTCTCTGTGGCCAATTTTCTGCCTCATCGCTCCCATAAGCTCTACCTCTCATTGGCCTAACTCAAGAGTCAGTTCATTTTAACCTTAGAGTCTGCCTGGTTGGCATGATGTATAGTCTCTCATGGTTCGCTGCAAGGCATGCACACTGGCCAATGCACCAGAATAGACTCGCTGGATGTGAAATGATTTAATTCTGTGGACAAGAGGGGTTATAGTAAGAAATGTTTTTTTTTTCTTGTAATATAAGAGGCGGGGGAGTTTGTGTGTGCATGAAAGTAATGCTGTATGGAATATAGTAGGTGCCCTAACAACTGAGCACCCTACAGGCCTTGTCTCGCCCTCCGGGTGTGTCACCGTTAGAGCCCCCGCTGAGGGCATCTCTCCAGCGGTGCCGCTCCCTACCTCTTCCCCCCAGCACTCTGGCTGCCTTGGCTCTGCGCCTGCCTCAGTCAGGTAAAATTGTATAGCTTAATCTTGTATTAATATGTATACTGACAAATTGCATTATGTTAAATTAATCATCTGTTTGTTGTCATCTGTCTGTCTGCCTGCATTTGCTTGTCCAGTAGACATGGGTCAGTCGTCATCATCAGTGCGTCTGCGGTCAGGAGATAGCTGCAGGAGGAGGAGGCTGCTAAGACCTGGGTCAGAACCACTGCAGGTCAACATTGTGAGTCAGTCACATCCCTCATATCCACACAGTATAAATATAAATACTGGTCACTGCCTTTGCTCCTCTGGGTGTTAAGGACCTTAGACTGATTCATCAAACTACTACGACTACTGCATGCATGATCTCACATACCTGTAATGAATATGCAAACTGAATGTGTTAGGCTAACCGACATGTGAGTAGATAGGAGATAATGTATAATTAAGTGTGAGTATGACAGATAAACAACCTCGCACTGCGACTGGTAATATTGAAGATGACAAGGCACCAGTCAGTGTTTTTATGTGATAATGAAGGAACTGATCCGTGAAGATGGTAGCATGTGGATTAATGTCGTGCAACACTCTTAGGTCATTATTCATCCTGAATTAGGCACATTTCACATGATTGTTTTTAAATTGCATGCAGAAAAATTGATTGGATTTCATAGCCGATAAGGAAATGACGTCTAAGTGGACTGCATTTATATTGCGCTTTTCTACCTTTTGATGGTACTCAAAGCACTTTATACTGCATGGCCACATTCACCCATTCACACACACATTCATACACTGATGGCGGAGGCTGCCATGCCAACCTGCCCACCAGGAGCAATCAGGGGTTCAGTATCTTGCTCAAGGACACTTCGGCACAGTCTCTCTCGGAGATGAGGATCGAACCAACTGAGCCATGCCGCCACTGTGTGAGTTACTGATAGATAGCCAGTGTAGTCTACCTGCAATAGATGCCGCTCTGGACACTTAGAGAAGCCAAGTGTGAGTATCGCCAGCAGAAACTGGAATGGATTGCTGTGGATGGGGACTTGGTAAAAACACATTTTAGCTGGTTTAAAAAAGGACCTTAAAAAAATCAATATCGGTTTAAGTGTTTGCTCTATTTTGAATATTTTCACAGCTTTATCTTGCTGTCAGACAGCCCTTAATTTGGAACCACATTTTTTAAGTGATTATGCCTGTATTCCTTCATCTAAGCACAGTGAAGTGACACTGTATCCATTTTGATGAGAATTGCCAGAGCTGTCTTCACCAGTAAAAATATTCAAAATACAGCAAACACTGAAACAATATTGACTCTTTTTTAGGTAAGCCTTTGTTAAACTAGCTAAAATGTGTTTTTCTTGGGTTCCCATCCACAGCAGTTGGCTCCGGTTGAGACAATGCAGAGCGTCATCGACTGCAGGTAAAACACTGACTATGCATCAGCACCTCATAAAACCGCACTTAAAAACAAAAAAAAACAAAACAAAACAAAACAAAAAAAAAACCTTTAAAGGTTAGCTTCACACCTTCTGAAGAGTGTCTTATTAAACCATAGATAGGTGTCTAAAATAGGGCTAGGGGATATGGCTGAAAAATGTGTCCTGATGAAATGTTTAATTTCAGTCAATATTTATGTTCTAATTATCGATCAACGATAAACTATTAATAAAGATAAGGAGAAAAGAGGTTATTATTTATTTATTCATTTATTTACTTGGAAGTTAAAAACTGTATTTCTAAAGGCATATGATTTTTAGAAACAATAAAAAACATGCAGAGATACATCAGTTTCCACTGTTCCACAGTGCCACCGAACAGCACACCTATTAAATGATTGCAGCACACTCCATTATCAAGGCAGATGATGCAAATGAGACGGGGAGCGCGCATGCTTGAGATTTGTTCTTGCAACTGCACTTTGTAGATACCTCATTTGATTCCCTCATCGTCTTTATTTGTTGCATTGAAGTGAAATTACAGACCCTTCTCTCGAACAATTTTATTGTTTTTTTTTTACTGGTGACGATGTGTCTATTTTGGGTATATATCGCTATTGTTTTATCATCAAGCCCCAGCCCATACATATAGTTTTTGCTTTGTGATGTAATTTCTCTTGTGCAGACTGGTCATCAGGAGATCCCCTTCTCATTGCACTTCCAAATTTAAGCAATAAGGGCCAAGTTTTGTCATAATTCTTTGCAAAACTGAAGCCGATATGAGGCTCCACTCGCCTGAGCTTTCTTTAAAGTATGCAATTACCTCTCCTTGGACTCTGTTTCTGTGTGGGGCTCGAGTGGAGGAACAGTGGCGTGAAGAAAAGATTTTATAAAAAGACATTTTAGAAGGAACCTGTTTGATTTGGCTCATTCAGTTAGAAGTCTTGGATGGTTGAATGTGAATACTAAATCTTATCGTCTCATTTACTACATAGAGGGTCTAGAATTGATATAATACAACAGGGAGAAGTGTCAAAGCAAGCTAACACTGTTTCGATGTTTATTTGGTCACCTGACTAGCGTTTTTTTTTAAAGAAGTGAACTTGTGTCTACACACCTGGTGTTATGGAATCTGTTAAAAGTGTAACATGTCTATTTTAGTTATGTAAAATTAGCCTTGGAGTATGTCAGAGTAATACAGCTCAGGAAGTTAATCCAGGCATTTCAGAAATGGTTCTTTGAAGTGCAAGTGGCCTTGGGGGATTCACGTGGATGGAGATGCAGAGTTTCATTGAAATATCCTGACAGGTCATGAACAGTTCTGGAGCACGGTCCAGCGTTTACACCTGCAGAATACAGCGCATAGGACCGAACACTATTTACGTTAATTTTCATCTCACTAAAGTGGATCTCTAACTGAGTCGTCTATTATGTATTTTTTTTTCTTTGACTGATATAAGAGCATCATCGGTAGGTGTATAGAATGTTTCATTCAAAGTTTAAATCCATAACAGTGAGTAACAAAGAGACATTTCCCCTTGAATATTCTTAAGTATCTAAGAAGTACAGTATATGGTCAGTATAAATGAAGAATGAATGGCTATTGTCTTCAAGATATGTGGTACAAATGTACAAAATGTGCAAATGTTCTGAAATCGACT
>CAAKHG010008738.1:2199-15292 GCA_901007715.1 Dactylopterus volitans
AACAAGGTGAGGAGGCTTCTAGGGCTAGTGCTTGGTCAAGAACTATTCACCAGTTGCAGTCATAGTCAAACCCAAACCCAGAGTGTTCACAAATCACAACTGTGCCTGTCTGTCTGTCTGCCTGCCTGCCTGCCTGCCTGCCTGCCTGCCTGTCTGTCTGTCTGTCTGTCTGTCTGTCTGTCTGTCTGTCTGTCTGTCTGTCTGTCTGTCTGTGTCTCAGTCCAGCTGCGAGTGTATGTCTGGCATGTCCCCTGTGGGTGGCAGCCCTGATTCTGGATGTCAGCTGGTCTCCGCCTGCTTAGCAGACACTTGTGACCCCTCAGCTGCCTGTGAAACTGGATTGGATGGACAAGCAAGGTCAGACACACAAACATACTTCTGTCTTTTTGCTCTCTAGAACTTCAAGCTCAATCCAGATCTGGATGCAGGAGTTGTTTCTCTTGCTTTCTAGTATGAGAAGCAGAGCTAGACCCAAGTTTGTCTCTCTCTCTGCGTTTAAAAGTTAGAACTACTGCTAGGTTGAGGACCAGAACCTGCACTAGAAATGATGGGCAATATATGTATTTTAATTTGGAGGCCTTTCCTTTCCTTATTTTTCTTTCTTTGTAAATGACCCCTGGCATAAAGATCAGTGTAGATAAGGAACTTGGCAAAGAACAAATTCCTCTGCCTCTGCTTCTATTTAGTGCTCCCCAGCAAAGCTAGGTTTAGAACCAGAACCACAGGAAACAGAGCAGCTGACCTAAGATTTTGTTTCTTTATCTCTCTCTTCAGCTTTGTGCTAGTTTGTTTGAATGCGTTGTAGCATCATAATTTGAATGCATACCACCTTTCCCCCTCTCTCAGGTGTGTGTGTGAGGCAGGACAGATTGGTGATGGTCACCGTTGCTATGGAAACCTTATGGAGCGACTGATAGAGCTGGACAGAAGTGGAAGCCAGCGAGAAAATCTGACAGGGGCTGTTGCCATGTTTGGTAAAAAAAGAACCACAGCGTCTTGCAGTGAACGTTTTTCACCAAATCTTGTATATGAAACACCAACTGTATGTACAGAATGGTGTGTTCACTGAGAATGAAAGAGTTATGAGGGGGTCAAGTCTGTCTGAATGTGGATTCCTGACGAAGCAACATTTCATTCAGTGCCACCTCATGTCCTTTTTTTTCATCCACTTATCAATTTATTTCAGTGAATTTCTTTGTCCTTAAGGTGATTTCATGGCTTCTGTAGTGATAATCATAAGGAGGGCATGCAACAAGTACCCCAATCTGTGGTCGACATGGTAGACATTTTGGTCATCTATGACAGCAACACCCCCTTTTTTTATTTTCTTTTTTTTGTGAGGGTCATTCTGATGGAACGCAGGCCCTTTTAACAACAAATTGAGGTCACAATTACAGTGAGAGATGTAACAATTACCATAGGGGATGTAACAGTGACTGTAGGGGATAGTTTTTTTTTCTTTCATTTTTTTATACACAAATTCCAATTGCATTTAACAAGAGGTGGTTTTACGCTTACACCCTTTAAACCGCTTGAATGCTGTAGTATTTGGGTTGTTTTTTTTTTTAATGGTAGATCTATTTAAATAGGTTTGTACAGACAATGGTCTGATAGTCAGCACAGATGCTAAGCAGTGTTCCAGGCATAGAATGGCCCCTATCCTGCAGATCTCCAGAGCTTTGGTGGAACACTGCAGATAGCAAATGTGGCAAAAAAAAAATAAACAGCTGCCTGCTCCATGACTCAGGAGAAAATTTTAAAAGGACTTGACCGCATCAATGATAATGGAGACTAATTGTGGCAGTTTTATAAGAATAGTTTAGAAATTACTATATGTGCATCCAGACCTAAATCTTTTTCCAGAGTTGAATTTTTGTTTTCTAGACTGTCATACCCATAAAAAAAAAAAAAATCATCAAATGTATTCATAACTGTTAAGTAATCCTGCTAACCGGTAGACAGATGGGCAAGCATGGGTAAAAACATAAACTACTGCAAAAATTTGGAATGAATAAAGTACTTCACTCTTGAAGTGCTGTGAAAAAAAATGGTTCAAGCTCTCGCTCTTTCATACATTTTTAATTAACATAAACTATGCACCACTCTGGTATGGACAGTTTGATGTGACTTCTGGTTTATGTATGTGTGTGTTGCAGAGAAAGGCTGTTCACTACTGCTGAATCACAATGGACCTTTCACAGCTTTCATCCCCCTGCTGAAAACACCTCTGACTGTAGGTCACCTTCCTTTCTTTCATCCAGCGTTCTAGACCACGCCCCCGTTCTCTCCTCAAAAATGTGTTTGTCTTCACAAAGGTTTGGAAGTTTGAGCTTCACTATTCCGGGTGATCCATGTACAAAGTTTGATCGCGTGGTTTCATGTTCATGTAAAAATGGAAAGACAGAAAAATAGTTCAAGGTGTGCATTTTGATGCAGGGTTTGTGAGATGTAATTTAGGGCCAGTAAACAAGTGTGGCGTGGGACCTTGCAATTAAAAATTCAGTCTCATTGTTTGTGGACTGGAGATGCCAGTTTGAGAATCTTGTGTCTGGCTGTTATAAGTTTATGAAGGTTTAAATGCTTGTTTCTGGAGAAATTGCTTCTCTGTATTTGACCTATATGTAGTGGACACACACCAAATGCATTATGCGCACACACAACGCCGCTGCCATCAGCTACCGTGGCCAGGGAGCATATGGTGGATTAGGGGCCTTGCTTGACCATGTATGGGAGGTGGTGTGTGCTGGGGGGTGGGGGGTCACTCCCCCAACCCACACTCTCAACCTTTAGAATGAGATACTGAAAAAAAAAAAGGAAGAAGAGAACGATCAATCCACACAAATTCCATATTATTGATCTCGACATCTGCACTGTCACTACAGGATGTTAATGAGGAACAGATGTGTAAAAACCACTTGATCCTGGGTCAGCACCTTTACAAGGATCTAGAAGGACGAAACTTCAACCTGTATGGAGGAGCAAGTCTGAGGAGCAAGAGCAACAAGGTGAAACTCTCTAATAAACTAAATGAAATGAAAAAAAGGAGCGTAAACATGTTATTTCTTACAAAGTTACAGTTTTTGACCGAGGTAATATATGTGCATTGCTGGACTAAAACATTATCAATCATGTGGTATTTTTCTCTTTCTGGTTGATGCAGAAGTTTATTCTGATGGACAACCCTAGCAGACTGTACACCATTATCCAGCAAGACCTACCAGCATCCAATGGCATCATCCACATCATTGACCAGCCAATCACAAACACACTTCCTGATAGGCGTTCTCGAGATGAGCAGGTGAATTTTAGGGTCTTGTTCACCAAATAATTTTTTTTTTTCACTTTTGGTTTATGATTTTTTCTTTCTCATTAGAGGATTCGTCTCAGTTCAGTTGGACTTAAAGTAGTAAAACAGTGCAGTCTGTAGCTTTAACTCAAGCAAAGTGAATTTCTTTAAACTACATGTTTGGACATTTTATTCCTTTGCTACAGTGACAGTAAGATGACAGGAAACAATGGAAACCAATTCAGCAACATGCTACAAAAGTCGGCTGCCATAGTTGAACCAGAGACGTTTCAACTTTATGTGATGTGCTTCTCGTATAGTAGGATTGTGGGAGAAAATGTAAATCACTCAATCTTATTTTCTACTGTCTAGTTTGCTGATAAGACGATCGGAGAGATTCTGACAAAGGATATAAAGTTCAACCGCTTCCTATCTCTAGTTGATGTAAGTACTGATGACTGCTGCTACAAATTAAAAAGCTGTTTTTGTTTATTTTTTCCAGTACCCATTGTTTTAGAAGAATAAAATAAAGTCTGTGTTGGTAAATCTGACTTTTTTTTTTATTGTAACCTGCACGTGTGCCACGAGAAAATGGAAAGCTTGTTGCATCTGTCACGTATTGTATCATGTGAAGAGCAGGGAGAAAGAATAATAAAGACTGACCAACAGTGTTGGTTATTGTTTACAGAATTGTGGGGCAGCCCTCCCTCTGCGTGGTCCTGGACCTCTTACAGTGTTTGTCCCCACCAATGAGGCTGTGGACAAAAGAAGAGACGGTAGCTTCCTATACATGCTGAACGACGTAAGGAGACATGTTGTGTCGTTATCTTGTTTGTTAGCGGTTAGTATAGATGCAGGTAACTTCAAAAGATGACTTATCATCAACACAGAGCATGAAAATACCAACAATATGCCCATCGGGCGTGAAAAGACTCAACCTGTTTGTGGTGTCTGTCTGTGAGAGACGTAAGCAACGCTGTGGTTCCTTTGTGTAACAGCGATTAATGTTGGCTCTTGAGGAAAAAAGTCGTATTATGAGAAAAGAGAGATCAGAGCTAGCTTGTTAGCACTGTTTAAAAAAAATGACAATTTAAATGTTAAAAAGTTACTGTTGTGAGTTCCATCACCAGGCTGCTAATAAACCCACCGTAAGCTACCTTACCAGCACCAAACTGCAGACACAAGAGCTGGTGAGGAAAGCTGATATTCTCGCAGCTAAAGAGCCAATACCCAAAACAGAGCTGACAGGGCTGTGACATACTAGGATGCTCATAGTGTTCTTTGTCACCTGGATGATAGCGAGCCAAAGGTTTTCTGACATGTACAGTAGATGCATCAGCTTTGCAAGGCAATACGTTAGGTTTTGAAGTTTTACGTTTGTTGTGGTGTGGCACTATGCTTACATAATGTCAACAACCCCTTCAGCGACTATTCGCCCTTTTACGTAACATTTTGCCAGATGTTTACTTATGATCTGCTTTTTTTTTTAGGCCAAATATAAACTTCAGGAACTCCTCAGACACCATATATTCTCTCAGGCTGAGGTAAGTATCCCCCTCCTGCACATCCGTCCATCCACCATTCCGGCAATTCCTGCATTTGTTTGTCCTTTTGGCTTTCAATTCAGAGGTCTTTGTTCGATTATTTAGGTTCATGCACCAAGATCTCTGTCTGGCACCATCAGGCTTAAAGTGCACTCATAAACTAGGCTATATATCAAATGAAGGAACCTTTGGATTTCTCTTGCATCCCTCACAGGCAAACTTATGAACACTAATAATATTTTAACCATAGACTGTATATAATGGAGAATGTGCCTAAACTTCCTCTTGTTGGAGAAAAATGAAATCAGAATATCCTGCTCACAGGCCCTGCCATCTTGTGCTGGTCATGTTATATTGTAAGTAATGTCTAGTACTACAGATGGATAGTACTACATAGTAGAAATTAGGAAATCTGTGGTATCAAGGCCCTTCACAACTCAATCATATTTTACTGGTTTTTCATTTAAAAACACATTTTTACAGTTTGAAACAGGCAATACCTGTTATAGAAAGAGAGCATCGCATTTCCTCCTAACTTTCTCTACAGAAACCAGTATATGTCCATGACTTCCTGTATTTCAGTCAGTGCTGCTGTCATTCATGGCATGCATCCTTTTTTTTATAGCATCAAAAAACTGTTAAAACCAAACTTATATGGAAAATGAACACCGTAGAAACATAGGCATGATTATTTATTTTATCGGGAGAACTTATTAATGAAATTATCAAAGTTGGAGGTGGTGGGCTTTATCACCTATACTGTGGGCAGTCACCACAAATAAATAAATAAATATCTGTTGGCTTCACTTTCGAGGAGCTCTCATACTGTATAGTTCATATTAGGAATGCACAAAATATATATCAAACTGAAATTTTCGGCCAGTCAGTGGAATTTTTTATTATTAATTATTCCACTAAGTAAAATTATACACAATAGATAACACCAATTCCACACACATTTGTGTTGCTAATTTGAAAAGAAAGGTACTGCGAAAACTCATCTTCATAACAAATGATGATAATGGAACCCCTGTGGCTGGTGTTCAGATCAAAATATTTACTCATGCTGCTTCAAGAGCAGTGCTCCCTCTGTCACAGCCATTAACCACATCGCAATCTGTCAAACATGCGAGGGGGATTCCTCCCTGATTTCATTCGGAATGATGGCGGAGATTAGTAGCAATCTAACAAGTCACAGCACAAGAAATGCGTCATTTCAGTGTAAACAGTGTTTGTAAAGGTGTAGTGAAAGAGCATCATCACATATAGGTGAAGTTAAATGAACTATACAAACATAAGTTCATCATTACAAGTCAACATCAGTAAGCTGATTGTTTACTTATAGATATGGTGTATTCATAGAGTCAACTTGAAACAACTTGAAATAATGTTCATGTTTCTATCATTATTACATTATATAGTCATATCTTCTAAACATGGCTGTTTCTTTTCCTGTAAACAGACATTTTACATTTCAGTTATTATGCTCTGAAAAATTGATTCACAGTGCTATTGCAATTGCTGCTTGAGAATATTAATTCAAATACAGGACATTTCAGAAGATTAGCAAATATCAATTGTTATGAATTTGTTTCATTTTTTTCTTTTAAAAATAGTTAACAAAAACACCGTTAAGGGAACTGATAAAGTGCCTATAGATCAATAAGCAATATTAAAGTACTGCCAAGCACTCTTAGTAATTCGGTTGGAAGAACATTTAAAAGATGGAAATGTGTTAACAATAATGATGTCAGCTGTATTTATGAAGGTTACGAAAAGTTGAATACAATATCGGTTATATTGGTCAGAATGTCATTTGTCTCTTTTCAAAATTATTTGATTAATTGTCAAATATCTTTTATTTTAGTTGATGATTCTTTTCTCTGCCCATAGCTGACAGTCGACGATTTGGCAGTTCAGTCTCAGATTCAAACGATGGCCAATCAGCGCGTCGCCATCACTGTGGCGAGTGATGTAAGTGTCTCTAATTGGTTTGACACAGTCTGCTAGAGTTCCCTGACTAAATCAAGGGAACCATTATTACTGCCATCCCCCCAATCCCTTTCCAGGGTGATATCCTATTGGGTGAGGAGGCCATCCATCTGGCGAGCAGCAACATTATGGCGTCCAATGGGATCATTCACATGATTGATGGTGTGCTATATCCAGCCTCCATACTTCCTATCCTACCTCATCGCTGTGATGTCATTGAGAGCCGGATCAGTGTGGTGAGTCGAATAGAAACACACAGGAGACAGCATTAACACACTGCCTCAGTGATGATATACCAAAATAAAAATCTGCATTAACTGACCATCTGCCCAACAGCCACAAGAACTCACAGCAATGTTAACAAAACAATGAGGACTATGTATTTTAGATTGTGTGTGTGTTTGTGTGTGTGCGTGCATGCATTTGTGTGTGTGTGTGTGTGTGTGTGTGTGTGTGTGTGTGTGTGTGTGTGTGTGCGTGTGTGTGTGTGTGTGTGTGTGTGTGTGTGTGTGTGTGTGTGTGTGTGTGTGTGTGTGTGTGTGTGTGTGTGTGTGTGTGTGTGTGTGTCCTTCAGGGTCCATGTGCTCATTGCAGTTACCTCTATGAGACCCAGTGTCCAGATGGCAGCACTGAAATGGTAAAATGCATTTTATTACTCTCACAGATTGCCCCTGCAGGGGTCACATGGAAGACAAATGATTGTTTGGAAATATGTATCGGCAGATTGGTAATGCATGAACAGTAAAGTGAAAAATATTTGAAGAACCACTGATATGAATCCAGGTGGAACAAGCTCATAAAAAGCTCAGTAGATTTCAATTAAGTCAGTCAGAAAGTTTCACCTCTCAAATGTATTTAATTACAATATGCATGTAAAATATAATCTGTGGGCGACACGGTGCCTCATAGCAAGAAGGTCGCAGGTTCGACTCCCAGCCAGGGATCTTTCTATGTGGAGTTTGCATGCTCTCCCCGTGTCTGCGTGGGTTCTCTCCGGGTACTCCGGCTTCCTCCCACCTCCAAAAGCATGCTGAGGTTAATTGGCTACTCTAAATTGCCCGTAGGTGTGTGTGAGAGTGTGAGTGGTTGTCTGTCCTTCATGTGGCCCTGCGATGAGCTGGCCCCTTGTCCAGGGTGTACCCCGCCGTTCACCCATTGCCAGCTGGGATCGGCTTCAGAATGACTGCGACCCGGTAACCAGAATAAGCGGAAGACGTGAATGAATGAATGAATGAATGAATGAATGAATATAATCTGCTTGTTAATTACATCTAAAATATAAAACACTTGGTGAAGATGAAATCATTAAAGGAATAATACTTTGAGCAGCACCGGTTTGAAGCAAAAGTGAAGCAGAATGCAGTAAAAGTAAAACAAACTACACAAACTTCAAAATCATTTCCTGTCCACCTCTGGCGACGACCTCTTATCATTAATTACAGCAGTCAGGGAACTAGATAGTGTTACGATGTTGTACTTAATTATTTTTACCCACTGAATAAAAACATAAATTATTTAAGATATATAAAAAAGGCAACATATGTGCAATTTAGAAACCCATGCCTGCTGTTTTCCCTGCCAATTTTACTTTATTATGCAAACAAATTTGTGCGTCTCTCCCTCCAGAGCAATCATTTGAGTGGCTGTGACTATGTCACGTCTCCTCTCAGGCCATCGCTCAGTAAAGGCTGTGCCAAATACTGCAACATCACCAAACAGGTAAGAGTTGGTTCCCGGGAGATCAGCAGCTTTATTTTTTTTAAAACTACATTCAGGTACCCTTCAGCTGTCTCTGCTGTGATTGGTTCATTCACATGTCATAGATTATTTGACCGTAGAATCCATTTTCCCCCCGATAATATATAACATATTAAAAAACCCAAAATTGAATTTGTAATGGAGTGATTTGTGACTTTTCCCAATCCAATTAAGGCAGGGCAGGTTGTCATACAAGAGAGAAACAAGGAGCAGGAAGTGCCAAACCTGAAATGAGACAAGATTTGAGTTCCAACAGAAAAAAGGAAATAAACAAACGTGAAACATGAGGTTAACAAAAAGGGTATCTTAGCCATAGACATGTAATAATATAATAACTTTATATAAGGAGTAGACATCGCATCAGCCGCGACTGCCTATCAACGCTGACGAGCCGTGGGGCCGCCATCTTGGACTGGCCACCCGCTCCACTCAGCGTCATCTGTTTGGCAGGCGCAATGAACTGTCAGCGCATTTAATCAACCATAACACGCTGAATACTAAACTGATTTTCATGCGGTTTTTTTTTGTTGTTGTTTTTTTTGCTGCAAACTTTATACATGTAGCTATGATACAGGACACATGGTTCGGTGTATTTTAATATTCATTGTGGGCTTAACAGGAATAGAATATTCTGATATATGATATATGTGATGTATGATAGGTATTTTGCAAGACACACACAAAAAAATGTACTTACGTACAGTACTCAAGTAAATTTATTTCCATACTGTCCACCACTGATGTTATGCCAGTAATATTTGTTTTATTTCTACAAGCATTCTTGTGTCCTTTGTGATCTAAGTCACTGTTATAGAATATGACTTATAAAGTCTCAGATCATAGCCGGGTGAACAAACACCGGCACTAAACATCGCCTAGCTAGCTGGCTACGATTTCGCTGGTGGACATAAATACAGTACAGTAATATTCTATTCACAAAATACAATCAATAGTAATGTTCAATCTTACTTGTGAAAAGTAATCCCCTGAACCCCGTTTTCGACGATTCGCCGACAGGAACAGGAATATGCTGCACACTGCACTGGCATCTTTCTTGTTTCTGCTGCTAGGCAGCTAGTAGAATCATAGACATATAATGAATCACAGACATATAAAAAAGCTCTTGTCTATGAGTCCATGAGTGTTGATGAGAAGAAGGACCAGTTCAAGATGGCGGCCGCCTTTCTTGCTCCCCAGCAGCCGATGCAGGGTGTACTCTTTATATGTCTATGATCTTAACTAACAGAACAGGATGTGACAATGCCCCCCTTAGCCGCCTCTGGATTGCCCAGGTTTGTCAGGGTCAGATCTTGATGATGGTCATTGATGAGATCAGAGTCTGCAATATTGCAGTATTGGTGACCATGCCCACGGCGCTGAACTGCCAGCAGCGCTCACACGGGGTAGGGAACAGGGGCCTGCTTTTACAACAAGCTCATTCCAGACAGGCGGCTGCATACTCAGCGACATGCTTTTTCATGGCCAGCCACCAAAACCACTGCTGTATGACAAACTTAGAGCACTGCACCCCTGGATGGCAGGTTAACCAGGAGGAGTGAGTCCAATGGATGACCTGTGAACAAAAATCAGGACGTACATATAGTCGGTTCAGTGGGCAGCCAGCTAGAGTTTGAAAGTGCTCATTAACAGCAGAAACCACTTTCTCAATATCCCACGTGACCAAGCCCACTACGCAGACAGGGATACAAAATTGGTTCAGCACAATTTCGGAATCTTCCAACAGAGTATAGACAGTGCATCTGGTTTCAAATTCTTAGAGCCAGGACAGTAATACAAAGTAAATTTGAATCAACGAAATAAGAGGGGTCACTTTGCCTGTCAGGAGTTGAGCCTTTAAACAGATCTCAGTTATTCTATTTTTCGACTGATTACAAATTCTTGTGATCAGTTCGTATGAGAGAGCAACCCCCTGCAGCCAGTGGCACTAGTCCTATAGGGCCACTTTAATGGCCAGCATCTACTTTTGCCCACATTATAATTTCTCCCAGGCGTCGTCAGATTATGGGAGAGGAATGCGTCTTAGTGCCAGCTGTAGATCTTTGGGAGAGGACAGCTCCTACTCCAGCAACAGAAGCATCCACCTCCACCACAAACTAAACTTCTGGATCAGGCAGAATGAGAATGGCAGAGCTAAAGCAGGTTTTGAGATGTTGGATGGCCCTTTCTGTTGAGGCGTCCACTAAAAACTAGATTTTGCAAATGTTCGAGCATGGAGGGGAGCATCAACTATACTGATGTTTTTGCGACTGGGACCACTCCACCACTGCTCTAACATTTTCAGTTTCCTGAAAACATGAAAACTTTTCATTGTGCAAATCTGGAAAAAACATATTAATTGACTGGATACAATGAGGGACCTTGCACATTACCCGCCTATCCAGGGCACTTGGGTCCAATGGTTTGTTTAGGTGAAAAACCTCGAGTCCCAGCTTCTTCACAAGAGTGTAGTCCATGAGGATGGCATCCGATCCAGGGTCCAGCAGGACAGACTGTTCAAAAGATAAAGCAGGAGATGACAGAAGGTTGTAATCTTAACTTCTGACCTCGTCTGGCTCATCAAAGACCCGCTCTCATTGGCGAGCCTGGTCTTTTAATGGGCAGGTGTTGAGGAAATGACCTAGCCACCCACAGCAGATACAACGCCCCTCAGAAAACCTCCGGCGTTCTTCCGGAGTCAGGTAGTTGCAACCTACCTGCATTGGTTCATATGGAACTACAGGGGGAGCAGTGGAGGGTCCAACTGTGGGAGACTGCTGCCAGGAACCCGACGATGAAGATGTGCCAGACTGCTGCCTCTCTTGGAATGGTTGGGCTCTGCCCACTCTGCCTATGCTTTTTTTCTGTCTTGTAGAGTGTTCTATCAAGCTTGATGGCCAGAGCTATGAGGGTTTCCAATTCAACAGGCAGGTCAAGTGGGGTTAGCTAATCTTTGAGGGGGATCAGACAACCTGTTGAGGAAGGTGTCAAACGAGGCTGACTGGTTCCAGCCAGCCTCGGCTGCCAATGCACGAAACTCTATTGCATAATCGGCCAGTCTGCTATTTCTCTGCTGCAAACTCACCAAGGCTTAAGTTGCCTTGTTATCAGGAGCAGTCTGTTGGAAAATCTGAGTAAAAGTTTTAATAAACAGTGACAGAGATTCATACACTGTGTCTTGCCGCTCCACTCAGCCGTACCCCAGGACTTTGCTCTGTGAGACAGGTGAGAAATGACATAAGAAACTTGGGTATAATCAGAGGGAAAGCTGCAGCCTGGAGCTCAAAGTGGGGATCACAGTGTGTCAAAAATGCCGGAATCACCGGAAAACTGCTCCGGCTGGGATAGATGGAAAGGCAGAGCAGAGGAAACTGGAGCAGAGACTATAGCAGAAGCGGCTGTAACTCGGGGCTCAACTGGCGGAGGCGGGCTGGGTGAACTTGGAATGCTCAGCATCTGATTCACAAAGACGTTCAGTTCCGAACGCTAACATGAATGAAACCTGGCAACAGGTCAACTCCTTCATTTCAAACTGAAGGAGGTCAATCTGTTCCTCCTGGTGGTGGATTCTGCACCACTGTTTCTGCAGCGCATGCTGCTTTGTCCATAATTCGTCAGTTTGTACTATCATGGATGGACAGGCATGGATGTCAGTATGCCGATTCTCATTTGCAGTTCTCAAAAAATACTTTAATGGTCAAAAATGGTTTGGCACATGGTAAGTCAAAAAGGCGCATGCAGACGCACAAAAAACGCAGGCTAAATCAAGGTCACGAAAACAGGCTACAGGTCAGAAGTAATAGACACATCACAGAGAGAGGAACAATAGGACGCTGACACGAATCAAGACAAACTGGCACAGAAGGAAGGGAGCACAGAGACCAAATAGCGCAAAACACAGGGACATAAGAAGACACAGATGTTACACATTAAGGCAGGGCAGGTAATGACACACGAAGGAAACAGGAAGCAGGAAGTGCAGGACCTGAAACGAGATGAGACGAGAGTTTCAATATGAAACAGGAAATTAATAAACATAAAACACAAGGCAAAAAAAGAGTGTAACTTAACTAACAGGAGGGGATGTTAGCGGTAGTAGAGAGATTGTGATGGGAAACTTAGTTCATTAGTTCTTTATCTGAGTTTTGAAATACACAGTATCTTTGTGTTTTAATTGTAATTGTTGTTCTCCTGTATATGTTCAACAGACACCAGAGTGTTGTAAAGGTTTCTTCGGTCCAGACTGTAAACCCTGCATTGGAGGATTCCAGAATCCCTGTTACAACAGAGGAACAGTGAGGAAAAACCAAGCATTTCTGGTCCTTATTAAATGATGTGTTTGATTTGTATTTATGTATTTTTTCCCCCCTGCCTGCAGTGCTTTGACGGTATCCATGGTAATGGTTCATGCGGCTGTAATTTGGGCTTTGAGGGTGTTGCCTGCCACATTTGCTCAGATCCATCCAAGCATGGAGACAACTGTGACGAAGGTAACAGCTCCTCCTCGCTAAAGCTT
>CAAKHG010008747.1:6766-38562 GCA_901007715.1 Dactylopterus volitans
GGTCAGTTATGACATCTTTACCCTCAGGTATGTGTGTTGTGTGTGTGTGTTCTGTGTGTCAGGTCTGGGTCAGGGGGTGCCTGTGGTGTGTTTGATCTTGGAGGGGGGTCCAAACGTTATTTCCATTGTGCTGGAGAGTCTGAGGGAGGAGCCTCCCGTGCCCGTTGTGGTGTGTGATGGCAGTGGCCGAGCCTCTGACATCATTTCCTTCGCGCACAAATACTGCGAGGAGGACGGGTGAGGTTCTTTCTTTCCTTTGTAGATGCACAAACATTTAGGCTGCAGGATTTGCATGCATCCATCACATGCCCCATGTTTCATGGTCGTGATGAAATTAGACCTCGAAGTCGGTCTGCTACTGAAGGGTTTGACTTTGTAATGTTCCAGTCCCGCGTTAGCATTATCAACCTCAACCTCAGAGGGTCAGCTGACAGTCCGCTTGTCCTGCAGGCTGGTGAGCGATGGTGTCAAAGATCAGCTGCTGGTCACCATCCAGAAATCCTTCAACTATAGTCGCAGCCAGGCGCAGCAGATCTTCCTAATGGTGATGGAGTGCATGAAGAAGAAAGCTCTGGTAAGTCCGATGGAGCCTCCAAACGAGTGAACGCATACGTTCACACACATGCAGACTGATGCTGACAGATGAACACACAGACAGCAAGTGAATCTTCAAGTGGTAATTTCGAGGTTATGAACCAGCTGAAGATGCTTTGATGATGTGAGCAAATGCACCTTAAAATGTATACTGAAGGCTGCTGGTTTGACTCCTGGACTGACAGGATGTGTGTGTGGTTTTTACTGGGCAGTATCTGATGGGAGGAGGTGACTCTCCTAAATAATTAGGCCTTTTTTAAATCTATGTTCTGATCACAGGTTTCTGCACATACCCGTTGTTTTTTTTCTCTCTCTAAAATACAACATTTACAATATAAAACAACATTATTACTTTCATTAAGTAAGACTACCTCATTGGTACCTCATTGTCATGGAAAAAGGCTGACGTGATGTTCAGAACTGCATTAAAATCGGTTCATCTGATAATAAGTGGACACTTAGTGGCGTTAGAATGCATCTCCACCATAAACTGCACACAAACTGGACAACATGCATCCACTTCCTCCAGAAGTACAAAATGAAACCAAAAATATCGCTGCCAGAGTCTGCGCAGTAGCAATGAGGAAACTGATTTTCAAATTCCCGTCAGCTCTATTGCCCAAGATCAGTTTGGCGTGACACAGAAAATAACGGTCAAAAAGTCAGTATTAAAGAAGTTTGTAAATGCCTGTGCAACTTCTCATTTACTCAGAGCCGCTGCCAATCATGATGCCACACTCCTGTTTTGTAGCATCAAATAACTAATCAGAACCAAATTTATAAGAAAAATGACTTCAACACTTAGACAACCACCAGTCTGATTTTAAAAAAACCCCCAAAACACCCAAAATTACATCTTTGGAAAAAAAATATCTGAGGAGAACTTTGATATTTTAGTTTGGCCAAGGTCCCATCCACTAACCTGGAGGACAATGGGTTCATCACCCATACTACGGCCAGCTGCTGGGGGCGATGAAGAGCTTTTGGCTTCACTTTTGAGGAGCTTTATTGATGTCTAATTTATTGACTTACCTGCTCTAAATATGACGCACATGTTTTTATGTCTGCACTGCCGCTGTTTTTAAGTGGACGTTGGCAGCAATCCTGCTTTTGTACCTTGTCTACTGGAGATGAGGAAGAACTAATCAAAATCGAACAACACTGTATCGAAGGCCCAGACCAGACTCAGTGTGCGCCGAGATTATTTTACAGGTGCATGTACGACTGTACATACTTTGTGATCAGGTGACAAAAAGATGCATGTTAGCGGAGGTTTGAAGAGGACCTTCGTCTGTTCAGTACGCATGAATGGGACACACGCATGAATGGGAGTCAACATGGCCGGCCGGCTGAGAGCGTCACAACGCTCAGAACAGACAGGCCACTGGATTCATCAGGATGTGCCCACATCAGTTTCACTCGTTACATTTTCATCCTTTAAATATCTCATTTGGTGAAATGATTCATGGGTTTAATGGGTGGAGATTAAAGGGGTTTAGTGAACAAACTGATTTGATTCAGTTTGAGATCAGGTCACAGCGGCCGATGAGATGAGTCTGTGAAACACCACAAATCATTTGATGTGACTAATGTGCAGCTTTTTCCATCGTCTGTCTTCATCCATTTTATTTTTCCATCAATAAAATGTTGCTGTTCATTCTAATGCTGTTGTATGTGCTCTTATTCACCTCATTCATCATCATCCGCCTCCATGTTCATGCATCAGTTACTTGCTCATGTACTATCATATGATGGTTTTACATATGTTGAAGTAGCTCTATGTATCTGAATTGGTTGAAAATGAAACAAGCCTGGTTTCTTCTGCTTAATGGAAGAAATTCCAGGTCCGTTAAAAACAAGAACTAAGGCAACTATACAGCAAATCAAGTTACTGCAATTATGCATGTGTGTAGCCTGTTGATACTCTAATGAATGATTGAAAACATAATATATTAGAATATGGCAAACTAATAGGATCATTAACGTATCAAATGTTGCGTTTAGTGTTGTGTGGTGATAAATAATGGGAATAAGAAAGAAGCTTTATGTGTAGAGGGATTCAAAAAGAAAGAGACGTCCAGATTGGAATCAGATGAAAAATGAAAGGTGGGATGGAATCATGACACACAGCTGATCAAAAAAATAAATGTTAGCTGATGCGGCAACATGTTGCTTTCATCAAACAGATTTTGAATCCCCGTTTAGTCCAGAAATTCATTATTAAAATCAGGCATCATTGAAACAGAGTGTGTGGCTGACAGGAAGGAGGAATACACGTGCAACTGTGTTCCTATGCTCAGGAAAAAAAATAAATGTTGATTTGTGTTCAGATTTGTTCAGCTCATGCGTTGGCATGTCCATCGGTCTCAGCTTTGCAATTTTGGTTCCAACAGCCTGAACCAAGTTTCCTTCAGAACACAACAAAGATGGAGATCAGTTGTCATCTTTGAACCGTGTGGTGCTCCACAGTAAAAGGAATGAAATATACAAATAATCAGTCGATCTATTTATCAGCTAATGAGACATTTTTATTCCAGTTTGAATATGTATGTTTGAAAAAAATAATTGTTAGACATTTAATACATATGTGTTCTGCTTATGAAATTCTAAAAAAAAAAATCTGCTCTTTGATTGGCTGTTTAGAATACAATCCTAAAACTGTTAAAGTTAAGTTAATGTGTAATACTCTGGTCCATCTGTGTGAATGCATGTGTGTGTGTGTGTGTGTGTGTGTGTGTGTGTGTGTGTGTGTGTGTGTGTGTGATCATTTAATAGAAATGCAGCATAAAAGCAGGACTTTGAGCTCAGAGGTTACAACATTAATATAATAACAAAGGTTTTGCCTTTGATCCAAAGATGCCTTTAATGCAGATTGTTCATAAACTGTATAATATGAGATTGTTCAGTCAAAGGTGTCCCTCCACCATAAATTTAATCCCACAATGTGCTGCGCTGTCCTTCCCACAGCTGCAACACCGCAACAGCATGAATGTAAATCAGTTCATACTAGATTTGTTGGAGGTTTAGATCGTGAACATTCTCATTGAGTCCTAAAAATCTGGAAATGGTCTGACAGATAATTCCAGTGGTTCTCTTTTTTAAGAAAAAAATATCTTCAAAAGGGGGGGCTCACTGGATTATGGAAGAGCTGGATTATTCAAAAAATTTGATGGTGGGAATTTAATAAACACTTTCATCCAAGCTTCGAGACACCTTAGACCTTTTAAATACTCCAGAGAGGAGTGTTTGCCTTTTACTCACGTTTAGTTCAATGTTGAATTTTCTTTTCAGATCCAGCATATTTATTTCATGTTTATTGACATATAATACATTCATTATATTATCATTTACAGTTACTACGGCATTCGTAAACTATAATTTATTGTACTGTAACAAAGATGATCATTAAAAGCTCATTTTTCATAGAATAGTATGAGCGAAATGTAGTGTGTGTGTGTGTGCGTGCGTGTGCGTGTGTGTGCGTGCGTGCGTGTGTGTGTGTGTGTGTGTTTTCTGCCTTTAGTTTTTATATCTATGGGACATTTCACTGTAGTTGTTCCTCATGAAAAATTCTATTTAATATTTGTATTATACAAACTTTTACTCAAACTGCAATGAGGTATATAATTTTCCAGTCCTAAGAGGAAGAACTCTAGCTACAGTTCTGGTCTATTCGGATACAGAACCTTCATTAATGTGGTTAATAACATCTATGTTTCCACCCTTTTCTGTCAAAAGGTCCATCTCACCCATATGAATCATTTTCTTCTCATATTCAGTTTCTTTTATTTTCACAAATCTTTTTTTTTGCAGTGTGGTGCCATCATCTGGTCAACATTTGAAAGTGTGCTTTGGCTTACCTGCGGTACAGAATAATACAGCAACAGTTAAAACACGTCTCAGTCAATCACTGATATCTTTGATCAAAATGGTAACACAGTTGCTCGCATCACGTTTTGGCTCAGTAGACACTTACGAATCATCAATCAGGATTCAAAGTTAAACAGCAGAAACTAGTTTTGTTCGTGCTTCGTTGTTTTTCCTCCAAACACACGAACTGCTGTTCATCATTTATATCGACACATCTTCATAAATGCACAGCTGAAGTCGTAAATGGTGGCGCCACCAAAAGTTTGAGTGCCTGACTTCTTTTCTTTGTTTTCAGTTCCTTCACCTCCTGTTTCTTTGAGTTATTGTCCTCCTCATATTTATTACTGGAGCTGAAAGCTGTTTGCTGTTGCAGATCACCGTGTTCAGGATGGGCTCAGAGGGGCAACAGGACATTGAGATGTCCATCCTGACAGCTCTGCTCAAAGGTATCACCACACGCGCTTAATTTCTTTCAGAGTGAAAGTCAGATTCCTCAGGTAATCACTGTCTTGCAGTTTTCCTCCACCAACCGGTCAAGTTGCAGTTAAAATTCATGCCTCTTCATGATAAATGTAGGGAAGACTTTGAGTGAATCGTAATAAATGTATTAAGAGTAGAAAAATGTCGTCAGCTAATCGTTTCCACTTAGACATTTGTCTAAAATGTTGTATGATCATTCAAATACATGCTTTGTGATGTCACTGTGACCTTGACCTTTGACCACTAAAATCTAGTCAGTGGATCCTTGAGCCTGAGTTGACATTTTTGCCAAAGCTAAAGAAATCCAAGCCTGAAATATTGACAAAAATGAGGTGACAGTGAAGTTGACCTTTTAACCTTTTAAATCATTTAAACCTTTTTGTGAAGCTTAGTCAGAATCAGCATATGATATGCCAATATAATATGACCAAAAACACATTTTGTGAGGTCATAATGACCTTCAACTTTGACCTTTGACCACCAAAGTCAAAGCAGTTCAACCAAATTGGAAAATATACCCTGCAGGTGTTCCATAAATATCCAAGAGAATGGGATGAATCTCAGAAAAGCTGACCATTCACCTTTTAATTACAGTCATCATTTTGTCATAACAGACATTTAAGCGGTAAGTTTATCATAATTAGCGTAAATATTAAATATTAGCGTAAAGTTAAAAAAAACATTCCCCCCCACGTGTCTGTGTGGCATCGCGTTCACAGGACGTTGGACTGGCAGCTGTCAGAGGCAAAACAGATCTGCCGCCGCAGGTGTTGTTTCGGGGTTTGAGCCTCATCATTCGTGCGTGTCATCATTTCTGTCTGTAGATAAAGTATCAAGTGTTTGAATGTGATTTCAGGTACCAATGCGTCGGCGTCGGATCAGCTAAGCTTGGCTCTGGCCTGGAACAGAGTGGACATTGCTCGCAGTCAGATCTTTGTGTACGGACATCACTGGCCGGTGAGTCCAGACCTTTGGCTAATCAGTTTGTCTTTTTCCCTGAGGCTTTACTCTCTTCGTGCCAATGTTAAGAATCTCACTATTTCAAGCTAAGTATTAAAAATCTTTCCTGATCCTTCATTCTAAACGATATATTGACCCTCTCTGTGTTGATCCCAGCCCTCTCACACACATACAAACACGAGGGCTAAACACTCATTAAAGCACCAAATGAAGAGTCCGTCGCTGCTGAAAGTGATCTCAAACAAATAACTCTAAGTATTTTGAATCAAATCTATTGTTGGAACCAATGAACTCTAAGTTGGGGGAAAAAAAGGGCAACGTTGAGAGACGGACTAAGAAATTGTTGTTTTATGCCTGCAAGTGGGTTTGACTACAGAAGATTCCATTATCCCATCAACATTTAAGTGCTTTCGATTGTTGTAACAAAATATTAGAATCTTCCATCCTCTAATTTCATCATTTTCATGCAGCTAGCAACTAACCTGAAAATGAAAACGGGACACATGGGAGTCGATGCTGCATTCAGGACAATGATAAACTTGATAAAAACAACTTCATGCCCTGTGCGTTTATTTTCTCCTTTATACTCCAAGTACATCAGACCAACGAGAGGAGAGAACCCTCCCACCTGAATGCAGTTTGCTCTTAGTGTGACAAGAAGGTGAATGAAATTTCAATCCAATCTGATGCAGACAGATTAAAACCAGCAAGAGGTTTGAAAACACCTTTACCACAAGTGTGTTGCAAGTTTAGTTTTGAGAAAATAAACCAAAGAAGAGGAGAAATCATCATCGGGTGCAGCTTGAACACTTCAAGGTGAAGTTAGCATTTTTAATAACAGTGCTGTTGATGTAAAGCTGAAGGATACAACACGTCTCTCACCTCTGTGTTTGAATGGATGACTAGTAAAGTTTATATGTCCGTCTGCCTGATCTCTACAGCCATCCAGCGTCACTCTCACTGACCGTCCTAAAAGCCCGGCGGCGTCTCAGCGAGCAGCGGCAGCAGCAGGAGGTAAAGGGAAAGCCAGGGGGAAGAAAGGAAAAGGAGGCAAAACCAAACCTGAACCACCTGAGGAGACGGACCCCAGGAAGCTGGAGCTGCTCAACTGGGTGAGATGACATGAGCAGACACTGGCATTAAAAACCTCATCCTCTGTGCTTAGCACTGTTCTTTAAAATTATTCTTACGACTCTGAATTTCAAACCAAGATGCAAAACACGTGAGACAACCTTAGAACTTGCTTGTGAAGCATTATATACAACATTTTTTTAAAAAGTCAACATAAAATTTCTAGAGGCTGAATTTATTGCAGAGCTGTTGCATAACTTTTTATGGTAAACACGCGGTGATCTTAAAGTTATACTGAAATTATGGCTGCACATGTTGGTGATGATGATATTCGTGGTGTGGCAGGTGAACTCTCTGGAACAGGCCATGATGGACGCGCTGGTGCTGGACAGAGTGGACTTTGTCAAGCTGCTGATCGAGAACGGTGTCAATATCCACCACTTTCTCACCATCCCTCGCCTGGAGGAGCTGTACAACACGGTGAGACTGCACACAAGACATTTACATACACATGATAGATTGAATCACACAAACCCACCTGTTGTGCATGATGTGACATATTTAACCCTATTTTCTTTGCGGGGCACAAATCATTCTTACTTTTGGTTACACATGTTGTTATCCTCTTCAGTTGTACGTCCATGAATTTAATTTTGAGTTCCGCTGTGATAGGGCTGCATCATCATCATTATAATAATAATAATAATAATAATAATAATAATAATAATAATAATAATAATAATAATAATAATAATAATAATAATAATGCAATGATATTCTGTTATTATCACAGTAAGGAGGTACCTTATTAGGCTTCTCCAGCTAAACTAAATTATGCTGCAAACTAAGCTAAACTGCAGTATAAGCTAAAGTAAACCATGCTGTAATTATGCCTTTAACTAAGGTCAATTAAGGTCAATTAAATTTAATTATGTTGTGAACAAAATACAGCTTGTACTAAACTAAACTAAACTAAACTAAACTAAACTAAACTAAACTAAACTAAACTAAACTAAACTAAACTAAACTAAACTGTAAACCAGTACACAGAGTGTGGGAGGGCTGCGCCCACGTCGCCCTTTGACTCTCGTTTTAATGTGTGCAGTTTGCTCCTCTTATTGAAAAAGACATGAGCTTTTCGGGCCTACAGACAGCGTCAGAATCAGAATCAGAATCAGAATGCCTTTATTGCCATTTATGTAATTAGATTAGTAAACCAGCATGCTGCTGGTTTACCTCCACCAGACACGGGCGGCTGCAGAGGAGCGAGTGGCCGTTGAGATGCATGCTGACACTGGCAGCTTCTCAATACCCAAGTGTGCCAGAACATACTTGCATACAAGCAGCCCATGCCGTCGACAATGCATCCGTACAGTGTTAATATCAATCTAAAAATTCAAAGTTGAATAACAATAAGTTACTAATTTTCAATCAGGCTGGCTCAGTCTGAGCCAGCGGATTATTTCAATAGGATAGGCGCAGATAACGCAGTACTGTGCGGGGTACTGTGGGCACCGAGTGCGACACCGTCGCTGCCCAGCTATAATTATTTCAACCCCTTGATATAGGAACCACATTTTTAAACTTCTTTAAGTTTAAAAAAGCGAGAAAGCGTGATTTTTTTGTCTCGTCTCAAATCATCTTAAATCCACAGCACACAACACAAAAAAATGTTTAATTTGAAGTTTTTACTTTCAATTATACATCTTCTCAACCAAGCCATTTAGCCGAAATGCGTTCTGGGATACTTGGCTTACCGAAGTACACATAAGTAACCAGCCAGTGTACACTTGGTAAAATGGGCGAAGCAAGAACACTTCCAGGGATGAGAACCATCCTTGCTGCCTGTGTTCACTCAGCATAGTAAATACAAATCGAGATCTTTTCATTGAGGCATTTAAATACTTAAATACAGTGGTAGTGAGTGTGATACCTTAGTGAACACTGCCACTCTCACACAGTTATTATAAATTGTAAACTAAATTGAAATAAAATAAAGTAAACAAAATTATGCTGTAAGCCAAACTAAACAAAATTTAACTATGTTCTAAACTAAACTATAAATCAAACTAAACTAAATTAAACACTGTTGTAAACTAGACTTGACTAATCTGTTGTAAACTATACTACATTGCAAAGTAAACTACTATTGTTGTAGATGAAACTAAATCAAACCAAACTGCATTGTAATTGTATACTACACTAAACTAAACTAAACAAAAATAAAATAAAATACAAACCTTACACATGGTTTTCACAAACTATAGTGTTTTAGTAAGTAGCAGCTCTTTGCAGGTACATGAAAGAAATGATCAGACTTGCATTTAGCTATACTATATTTTTGAGCTGTTTTATTATGACCATTATGGAGCTGACACACAAAACACTTGTTGCTGTACAAACTTTCTCTTTGAACAGCTGTTCCGATGTCGAGTTATGAAACAAAGCTTCCTGCTCGGACCTTCATATTCTCGTGTTCATGTTTATCTGCAGCTTAACCTCCATCAGTGATCTACTTCATCATCTGTTATATCATTGCTAATCTTAATCTAAAAAGCTCTCAAAACAACATGTGGTGTGGTCATGTGAGTTACATTATTGTCAGATTAGACCAATGCTTTTTGCTGTCTGTTCGGGTTTTTTTTTTTTTTTACTTTCGCTCTTCTACCGCTGGGTTTTACCAGTGTTCACACACTGAATTAATCTGCTCATTTGGCAAATTAGCAGATCGTTTAGCAGTAGATGAGTGGTTGATGTTACCTTACTTTTCACCACCATCCTGTTTGTTTGTGTTCTGCAGAAGTTGGGACCGGCCAACACACTGCACTTTGTGGTCAGAGATGTGAAAAAGGTGAGTAGAGCAAACTGCTACATTTTTGGCATTTTACATCTCTGCAAACCACCGATTCACATGTATTTTCCATCTTTTACTTGTTGCACGTCCTGCAGAGGTGGTGTAATTGCAGTTGAGTGTGGTTTGCACTTCATACGTGTAGGTGGCAGCAGAGTGCTTAAGCCTCTTAATGATTATAGGGTAATACACTACACAAAGTGAAGCAAATGCAGAGTGCACTTGAACCCAAACCACAATCTTTCCCTCAAACTAACCAGACTTTAACCATGGTGTACGCACATGACAAAACAACACTGTGAAACGGTCGCCGTAACTGATGTAAATGTCTGAACTTCGCCACTGCAAATGTGAATGTAACATCCATCTACTGCTGTGCGGTTGATTGTTTATTTTGCTCCTACGCTGCTCTGAGCGGCTGAGTGATAGTGACAACATGACTTCCTTTTCAGGGAAATCTTCCTCCAGATTATCAGATTACGCTGATTGATATTGGACTGGTGCTGGAGTTCCTGATGGGCGGAGCTTATCGCTGCAATTACACCAGGAAGAGCTTCAGGACGCTGTACAACAATCTGTACGGCTTGAAAAGAGTGAGAAAACTTCCTGATGTTGCAGGGAGGGAACAGCAGCTTAAGGGCATATTGATAGTTTAGTGGTTTGTAATATTTTTTCTACTTTTAAAGGCATCTTTTATCTCTTACTGATAGCTGCTATCTAATTTCGGTCAGAAGTCTTCCCCTGTTCTAGCGGGGCCACATGCTGTTAATGAATCCAAAATATAAATATCCAAACAAAGAATCTCCAAGTAAGTTGGAGGGAACGCAAACAGATAACTAAAAGCTCAATAATTGGAAAAAGCATACAGAAACTGGCAGGAGCACAGGGAAAACACACTGGCTCTGATTAGGGGCTGCAGGTAGTGGGACAAAAGGTAATGAGGATGTGGGGGTTGGATCAAAATTAGAAGGGAAAAGAAATGAAAGGGCAGGCAAGGAGGAGAAGTAGGAAACGAGTAAATAACTAAAATAACTTGAGTGCTGATGACCTTCCACGTACAGTAAAACATGACAGAAGATGGTGTATAAGGAATTTTTTGAAAGTATTTTTTCAGATTTTTGTTGTCATGGTAGAAATATCTAAACTAAATGTTTAGTTTTCACAAGTGTTGATCACACTTACCTAAACAAGCTCAAAGCTACTGCAACTATTACATTTCTGTTCAGCAAACAGATCAGTGGCGTGTTTAGCTGAATTTCGAGCATAGTAAACAGCCAGAAAACTGATCTTGTGGGACACCATCTCGGGGCTTTATTTGAAACTCTTGTCAGACATCTGTGAGCATAATCATAGCAATCGCTGAGCAATTTATTCAGAAAATATCGTTGTTGCACCTGGATGACCGTTTGAGTTTGAGCTGTGAGGAGGAGTTTAATTTCACACCTCATGTTTTTGGAGTCAAGTTCAACTTTATGTAGTTTGTATCACTCCACCCCCCCAGTATACCTTCATCATCATCTCAGCCCTTAACGAATGCCACGACTGTCACTACGGTTCTATGAGTCCCTGGAGACCGCCAGGCAATGCTTTAAGCACTGGATATCTCCACTCGCGCAAGCACATGTCGAGTACAAATAACAACAATGTCACCCGTGGCCCCTTCATGAACCCCGGGAGGCTATATCTTCCAGCGTCAGCAGGTGATCGGTTCCTAGGATCTTCTCACAAAAGCAAGAGGATTCTGAGTGACCAAAGGGCCTGGCGGTCATCCGGGACTCATAGAACCGTAGTTACAGTCGTAACTGTGGTTCTATTTCGTCCCTCAGCGACCGCCAGGTGGTGCTTTAAGCACTGAATAACAAATACCAACAACGTCACAAAGAAGGCTTGCCACACTCACTGACTAGAGGCAGAAGAGCCTGGGAGCAGAACCACGCCCAACGGGTGGGGAGTGGCGACGTTGATCCTGTATAATCGGGAGAATGTGTCAGGCGACGTCCACGAAGCTGCAGCGCAGATGTCTGGCTGTCGGTTAGGGCCACCATGACAGATAAAAAGCTGCTCCAATTGTCGGACAAAGGCAGTAGCATCAATATAAGCAGCAAGGGCCCGGCAAAAAAGGCTTGACCCACTCTCTGCTGGCTAGGGGTTGAACTGGGCAAGCTGGATAGGCCGATTAACATGTGTACGTGGCAGGACCTTGGGCAGGAATGCCGCATTCGGCCACAGCGTAACCCCTGAGGGTTCCATCTCAGGCAGGACCCACTGACTGACAGGGCATGTAATTCGCTGACTCACTTAGCTGACGTTATGGTGAGGAGAAAAGCTGTCTCCATCGACAGCCACTTTAGGTCTGCCTGGGCCAAGGGCTCAAAGGGAGAAGAAGAGAGGGCACCCATAACTAGCGGAAGATCCCATGCTGGGACCCTTGGGGCCCTCGGGGGTCCCAGTCTCAGAGCCCCCCTGAGAAAGAGAGAAACCAACCTGTGGCACCCTTACAGTGGCATTCTCAACCCGGGCATGCTGTGATGAAATGGCCGCCACATACACCTTCAGAGTAGACTGAGCACAGCCACCATCCAGGAGGGACTGAAGGAACTCCAGGATCATGGCCACCTGACAAAGCACAGGGTCCTCCGCCCTGCCTGGACACCGGGCAGAGAATCTCCTCCACTTGCCCTAATACTGGAGGTGGGTGGATGGTACACGGGCATTCAAGATGGTAGTGCTGACAGGCTCAGTACAGCCTTACAATAACGGGTTGGACCCTGCAGGGGCCAGACCCAGAGCTGAAGGCGATGGGGGTTGGGGTGCCAAACCCGGCCCCCCAGCTGGGAGAGAAGGTCCCTCCGGTTGGGGAGGCGCCGTGGAGGAGCCTGTGACCCCTCTGAAGGACCCTCTGTGACATCAGCAGGATCAAAGGTAGTGGGGAAAATGCATACAGGAGCTCGTCGGGCCACTCGTGCCCGAGGGCATCCTGACCCAGAGGACTGGTCTCTTCTGTCTAAGAGAACCAGAGGGGGCAGTCCGAGGCGAAGAGGTCCACCACTGCTCTGCGGAAGAGGGCCCAAATCGTCTCCACTACCTCCAGTTGAAGCCGCCACTCTCCCGGTGGAGGCTTGCGCCGGGAAAGGAAGTCTGACACCTGATTCCTCTCCCCCGGCAGGTATGTCGTGACGACGGTCTCCCGAAAAGATGGAATAGCGCCTAAGGGCACGTCTCCCACCTCCGCAGGAATGCCCTGTCCTTCCAGGGCGCCAGGGCACGAACCCACATCTGCGACACCCTGACAAGCCTCTGTCTGTGTCTCTTGGCATCCAGGTGAAGGCTGTTCGGCCACATTTGCAGGGAGTGCAGTGACAGCAGGCCCAAAGGTACAATAGCCGAGGCGGCCGTCAATTTGCCCAAAAGCTGCAGGAACTGAGCTGCTGCCGGGAAAGCAATCGACAAACGGCCCCGTGGCTCTAAAGCCGTCCCCCTGGACGTGCTGGGAGGATGACGGTCAGGTTCAACACCCCGATGCTGCCGGGATGGCCCGCGCTCAGGGGGGCGAAAGTCACCAGCAGGCTGTCTAGTAGGCCGCTGGGAGCTGACCTGGCCTCTCGGTTTACTAGACTGGCGCTCTGCTGTGGAGGTTCACAAGCCGCTGCCTGGTCTCATCAGCCAGGGCGGTATGGTTCAGAGCCTCCAGAGCAGTTGCCCTAAACAGCTCCCCTGGTTCCGCTGGTGCCTGACGAAGAACCTTACGAGCACTCTCCGTCAAAGGTGTTTGTGCTAACCTGACGGCGTGTGTGCACCAGGATGGACATCAACCGCCCTAGCTCCCTCGTCTGGAAGGCAAAAGCCTGTAGGGAGACGTCACACAAGTCATGTGTGGAATCATCCACCTGTGCATCCTGCAGGGAAGTCAAAAGAGCAAGCAGAAGATGGGAAAGAGTGTTCCCCAGCCGGCCAATACATGCCGCCATGTCATAGACCTTGCAGATATAGGCATCAGTGACCCTACACTGAGTAGAGGGGCACTTGGGATCTGGCTTCAGAGCCTCATCAGGAGCCACTATCAGCACTGCAATGGAGGGACCAACGGGGGGGGCATGTGGCCGAGACCAACCACTTCTGTGTCCTCCATCTCGCGATCATCACCAGAGCGCGATCATCTGGTGTCGGCCTGGAGAGGGCTGTGACATCCAGCATGAATGCAGCTCCTTCAGAAAGTCCGCCGAAGGTGTAATGGTGAACTTTGCTGGAGAAGGGTTGTGCTTGTGGAAGGCGCTAGAGGCCACGTCCCCATGCGGTGTATCAAGCTGCAAGTGCGCCAGGGCAGTGCGGCTAACGCTGCCCACGGAAGAGTCAGCCATCCCCCGGTTAGAGAGCTCTGGGCAGATGAGCACGTGGAGAACTCTGAGCCCTGTGACGCCGGGCAACCCGAAGAGATATTGAATTGACTCGCCAAGGCTGCAATCGAGATGGCGTCCTCTGGTGGTGACCCTGGGACAGGCCCTGGCAAAACAGGTTCCACCTGGCCAGCAACAGGCTGCAGGTTCAAGAGGAGCTCCTTCATCTGCTCCATGTCAGCGACCAACCGATCCACTTTAGAGGAGAGCTGGCTTGTCTTTTACTTCTGTCACTTGGGGGCACTCCCAGTACTCCTTGCCGACCTCTTCAGTGAGCCCCCCGCTGGCTGGAATGACGGGAGGCTGGCCGATGGGTCCAGCTGTGCCAGTCTAGCCAGTCTCACTGATCGCGGCAAAATGCTGCAGTTCATGCATGTTCACTGTCAGTGAGTAGGTGTTCTGGGCCAAGGTAAGAGACGCAGAGGTCATGGCCATCCGCCGGATCCAGGGCGGCCATACAACCTGTGCAGCACTGCTCCATTACAGTGACCGTTCCCGTAGAAACCAAACAACAAAACTGGGAGAGGGGAGCGGACACGCTGCCTTCACTAATAATGTAACTATATTAACAAGAAAAGTAAATGTAGCAGGTGGGAGACGGAAACGGCAACACTGCGTTCACCACCAGTTAATTGTTTATCAAAAAAACAAAAACAAAACATAACTAACACAAAGCGAAGCTGAATAGACCCACTGTTCTCCCATCGACTGTGAGCAGTGCTGGGGGCGGGGGGGCGATGACGCCACTATCACCAGCAAGCCAGACCAGACAAATCAAATAACGCGCTGGCCACAGCCTCTGGGAGGATGAAGATTGTTACTACCTACCGTAATGGCACGAAGCTGCACAGGGCCAGCAGTGTAGAGATGAAGGTAAAGCTAGATAATTTCCTCTGTCCAACATGTACGCTTGATCCAACCTGACGCTTGAAGAACGAAGGAACCGATCACCTGCTGACGCCAGAAGATATAGCCTCCCGGGGGTAACGCAGGGGTCATGGGTGACATTGTTGTTATTTGTACTCGACATGTGCTTGCGTGAGCGTAGATATCCAGTGCTTAAAGCACCGCCTGGCGGTCACTGAGGGATGAAACAGAACTAATGTTGCAATAAACTAATTCTATAATGTTCTCTCTTCCAGCCGAAAGCTTTGAAACTTCTTGGAATGGAGGTATTGTATCTTCCATTTTGAATATTACCAAAGTTTGCTGGGTATCCATTTTGAGAAGCAAAGTTCCGGCTTGTGTGCGCAACATGTTAACTTCATGTTCCTCCAGGACGACGAGCCTCGTCCAAAAGGTAAAGGGAAGAAGAGCAAGAAAAAAGAAGAGGAAGTAGACATCGATGTAGATGACCCTGAGGTCAGCCGCTTTCAGTACCCCTTCCATGAGCTGATGGTTTGGGCCGTGCTGATGAAACGCCAGAAGATGGCGCTATTTCTGTGGCAGCGAGGGGAGGAGGCCATGGCCAAAGCTCTAGTGGCCTGTAAACTCTACAAGGCCATGGCCCACGAGTCGTCCCAGAGCGAGTTGGTGGATGACATCTACCAGGACCTGGAGAACAACTCCAAGTGAGTCAATTGTTCTGTTTGGACAGGAGCCTTTTAGGCCAAAATAGCCAGCGGAGAGAAGATGAACCAAATTGTTTGTCTAGGTCTCATACAGTCTTCCCTGGTGTGTATAGTCCTCTGGGATTTGTAGTGTGGCTTCCTCTTTCTGTGCAGGGAGTTTGGTCAGCTGGCCTACGAACTGTTGGATCAGTCATACAAACATGATGAGCAGGTGGCCATGAAGCTGTTGACCTATGAGCTGAAGAACTGGAGTAACTCCACCTGTCTGAAGCTGGCAGTGGCCGCCAAGCACAGGGACTTCATCGCCCACACTTGCAGCCAGATGCTGCTGACTGACATGTGGATGGGCTGCCTGAGGATGGGCAAAAGCAACAGCCTCAAGGTGCCAGCAGAATCGCGTTGAGGGTTTCCCCTCTGACCTGAATCCCAACCAATGAAAATGGCAAACCCAAATGGCATTATAATTTTGGCTAATTTAAATTTTCATATAGTTGTCCTCATAGCCTCCACAGAGAACTGAAGGTGAAAAAAAGCTATTTGAGTGAAAAATTCTCCTCAACAGCAAAACCTAGTCAAATTTTAACACAAAACACAATAACACATGAATGAATGAAGTTCAAAGATTGAACCGGGATACTGAGTAAATGAATGAATTCTACCTTGCTGTAGTCTTGTCAAAACCGCCCTGTGTTCTGCCACCAGGTGATTATAGGGATCATTTTCCCTCCTGCTATCCTCCTCCTGGAGTTTCGTATCGGAGATGAGGCTTCGTATCATTCAGCCAAAGAGAACAATGACAGTAAAGTCAAAGACGATGACAACAAATCCAGCAAAGTACGACCACAGCAAAGCTGACAAGCTTCAGTAACGTTTATGAGTTTGATACTTTCAAGCAGTGTGAATGACGAAGTGTGAATTTCAGGACGCCGCCTCCAACGTTGACGCGACATCGAGGAAAGGAGATGAAGAAGAAAACCAGAAGAAACACGGGAAGAGGATTCCAATCGGAAGGAAGATCTACGAGTTCTACAACACCCCCTTTACCAAGTTCTGGTTCAACACTGCAAGTAGACTTTTATTGTACCATCCACACTTAGAAAATAACACCATTAGCTTATTAATACCTGCAGAATATGTGAAAAATGGACTGATTCAAATAGATCACAGAAGTCCAGATCTCCAACAAGGGATTTTAAACACGCAGGAACAGATGAATTTAATATGAATCTGCACTTGGTAGTACAGTAAATCAGTCAGAACACCCAAAAGTACCCAATTCAGTGCCCAGCCCTAACTGGTATATTGACAATATATAGTGTGCGGTATATACTGCATTTACTGGTACATTTATTTATTGGTGTGTATATACTCGTATAAATACCATACATACTGGTATATTTATTTACTGGTCTATCTATACTGGTATGAATACCACAAGTGCTGCCATACACTGTATACTGTTTACCATATTTACTGGTATATGTATTTACTGGTGTATGCAGTATCTACTGGTATAAATACCATATATTCTGATATATAGACCATATTAACTAGTATGCTTATTTACTGGTATATATACCAGTATTTAAAATTCAACACATGCACAAACATATTACGCAGCGTGCTTCAATATATGAGATCGTAAATGTGGCTTGACAAAAGGAAAACATATCACTCCATGTTGATCACCTGACATTGCTTTACACTGTAAGTGAAGGAAATTTTAAAAAAAAAATTCTAATAAGAATTACAGTGTCAAAGTGTTGCAGTAGTGCATCATGTCACTTGTTAAACCAACTGCCTCTTCCTCACTAGATCTCCTACCTGGTATACCTGATGTTGTATAATTACATCATCCTGGTGAAGATGGAGAGATGGCCGTCTCTGCAGGAGTGGATCGTTATCTCGTACATCATCACTCTGGGACTGGAGAAGGTCAGACAGGTAAACACACCTGACGTCTGAAGCTGATTGTCAGCTCAAGATTCTGACCCAAACCGACCTCTGGCGGCCTAGTTCCTGTCTGGGTACGGTTCTACATCACAGATGATCTATGAGGGGAGATGCTCTACTCTGTAACACCACCACCACCACCATCAGGGGTCACATTCTACTACATGGTCCCTAAACCATACCTAACGGTCATTCATATAAACTTCTGGGGCGCACAGACTTCATCCAGGAGATGGAGGCAAATCCAGCAAAAATACAAAGCAGTTAAGTTGTGTTTCCTGATACTTGACTGTTTATCTGCACCATTCTCTTCTGCTGCCCTTAGATTCTGATGTCGGAGCCTGGGAAGCTGAAGCAGAAGATCAATGTGTGGTTGGAGGACTACTGGAACATCACTGATCTGGTGGCCATCTGGGTCTTCCTGTTGGGTCTCCTGCTGCGGCTGCAGAACGAGCCCTACATGGGTTATGGGCGCGTCATCTACTGCGTTGACATCATCTTCTGGTACATCCGAGTCCTTGACATCTTCGGGGTCAACAAGTACCTGGGACCCTACGTCATGATGATCGGCAAGATGGTAGGATGACACATAATAACAGTGTCACATGGATTGATTGATGTGTTTCCTCCAAGCACCGATTATTTTAATTTCCAATCATCGAGCCACAGTCAATGAAGCAGAAAAAGCAGTTTAAAGCTTCAGGTTACAAACAAATCATTAAATCAGGGATTTTTCTGACACGTACAGTATTTGATCCTCTCTGTAAAGGTCTTGCATATGGGAGTAGTTTGCCAAAAATTGTTTTTGTCAGAAAGCCTCACATGGGATTCTGTCTTTTGGGTGTAAGCCTGTTTGCGATGCACTCATCCACCACGAGTTTGCCGTCTGGACTTCATTGCTATTGGGACATCATCAGCTTAGTTCCGGAAGTCTTTCTGGCAGAAAACCTTTGAGGCAAACTTCTCCCATCACCAAAGACTTTTGAACATTTACAATTAGAAGAAGCATTAAAACCCTCTATTCAGCGTGCTGATTGTGAATAATCCTGGTGTCTGCAGATGATCGACATGCTGTACTTTGTGGTCATCATGCTGGTGGTACTGATGAGCTTCGGTGTGGCGCGGCAGGCCATACTACACCCAGACGAGGAGCCGACGTGGCGTCTGGCTCGAAACATCTTCTACATGCCATACTGGATGATCTACGGAGAGGTGTTTGCAGACTCCATAGACCGTAAGACTAGAATTCATAGTAAGACTTCCAGTCAGTCAGCTGTCTGTCCTCATCAGGTTACAACTGTTTTTTATTATAGCTGATAATGATGCTCAAAATAATCCCTAGTGTTTCTGGAATTACGAACTGGTTAGAAACTGCAACCGAGGCACCGCAACTGGCTCGTTTTGCTCATTTTTAATTAGTCAATTAAATGGTCGTTTACGAAAAATACCCAGTTGGATCAAAAAGTGAAATAATCACAAGTTGTAAAAGCAGTTTAGAAACAGGGTGTGTGCGCGTGTGTGTGGTGTGTGTGTGTGTGTGTCTGTGAGACATTGAGATGCAGAAGAGGGCCATCTTAAAACTTGAATGATTTCACCCATTATGATTTCTTTTTTGGAATTTAATAAATGAACATTTTTTGTGCATTTATTTTGGTACATTTAAGCATCATAAGGCCTGTGTATTATGTTAATCTGATATAATTTACTATGCACATGTTTTATTTTAATTCAGACCTCTTCTTGCTGCCAACATTGCAAAATAATCCAATTAAAGTGATTTAAATTGAAGAAACGCTCACTAGGTTGCTTTGGTCTTGAGTATTTCACATTCTGTTAATTTGAAATGAAAAAAAATCGCTTGATAATCTAATTATTCTATAACTATGATTTAACATTTTTACAACATAATTTAATTTTAAAGATAATTGAGAAATGGTTACAGAGTTGTAAAATAGGCATATTTTACAAGTCTGTAAATATATATATTTTTATGCATTTATGTCGTAAATTCACAGGGATGAATGTTTATTGCTCCTCACTGACTGACTCCTCCTGTTGTTTTGTTCTTACTTCCTGATGCTCACCAATGGGCAGTTTACGCCATGGAGATCAATCGTATGTATCGCTCATATGATGGACCATCAGCACGGTTCCTCACATGCTTTGATGTGTTTATTTATAGTCTGTCTGACGGTGATGGTAAAGATCGACCGAGATTTAGTTGTATGTGTGTGTTTGCTTGCTTGCTTGCTGATTCTTCAGCTCCATGTGGTGACAACATGTATGACGAAGACGGAAAGAAGCTTCCTCCGTGCATCCCGGGGGCCTGGCTGACTCCCGCCATCATGGCGTGCTACCTGCTGGTGGCCAACATCCTGCTGGTCAACCTGCTGATCGCCGTCTTCAAGTCAGTCGCCCAAGCATCACATTGCACAAAGCTTTCCACGCGGCTGTCTTTGCGAGGATGTTGCCTGACGTAAAACTGACCCTCTCCTCTAAACTGGACCTCAGCACAGTTCTAATCTGAAACTTAGTACCAAGTCTGCCTGCAGAGGAAAGCATGTAGCTTGCTGGCGAGGTGAAACAAACTTGCCTGGGTGAGGTAAAACAATGTTAGAGGGAAAATATTCCCAATAGCCTTCGTAGTAACAGGTGAGATGTGAGAAGGGGGGAAGGAAGGAAAGATGAAAGGAAAGAAGGATGATGACATATCTCAATCAGAAAGTTGATTCGACTTCTTTAAAGCTGAATGTGATTATTAACTTTATCACTTTATATATACAGTAAGTCACTCTGTAAAATACCACCAGAAGAGCAGGCATTACCACTCGCTGGGGATCTCATTCAGAAAATAGCCATTAATCGATTTGATCTGAATATGTGAATTCAAACAAAATCAAATGTTTGTCGATTATGGATTATTATGATAATATTTATGACTAATCCTATCAAATGTTGATAGTCACACTGATGAAGCTGTCATGAAAGTCTTACGGCCAGCAACAGTCGAGTGTTTTGCTCACAGGCACTTGGACATGTGATTACTGGTCTGGACACACATAATGTCGCCTCTATGTCCGTGTGTCCACAGCAACACCTTCTTCGAGGTGAAGTCCATCTCCAACCAGGTGTGGAAGTTCCAGCGCTACCAGCTGATCATGACCTTTCATGACCGCCCCATTCTGCCTCCCCCTCTCATCATCTTACCCCACATCTACATCGTCCTGAAGAGACTCTGCTGTCGCTGCCGCCGGAGGCAGGAAGGAGATCACGATGACCGCCAGAGACGATTGCGTAAGACTTTTATTGATAGCCTGTTTCCTCGTTGCACTCATCACATACACGTGAATGAATTAAAGTGTGTTTGTACGTTGTTGAGGGACATGAATTAAAGTGCGTTTTTATGCTGATGACGGAGATGAATTAAAGTGTGTTTGTGCCCTTAGAGCTTTTGCTGAATCCAGAGGAGCTCAAGAGTTTGCATGAGTTTGAAGAGCAGTGTGTGGAGGAATATTTCCGAGAGAAAGACGATGAGAAACAGTCGTCAAACAATGAGAGAATCAGGGTGACATCTGAAAGGTCAGAGAGAGTCTGTCATGTTTGTCGAGTATCTACAGTATAAAGGCGCATGATGACATTGAAATGTTATCAAACACAACTGATAAGCATTTTATATTTCATCATCCACATATAGTTTACCTTTCATTAATTTTGCAATTTTAATTACAATTTGATTATTAATGTTAAACCATTTAAAAAATGTAAAGCATACCATTTTCCTTATGTGAGGTAATTTTTTTTTTAAACACAGACACTATTTTAAAAGACATTTCGTTTTTATCAAATAGTCAAAACTGTAGCTAATGTATTAAAAAAGATATTTGCTTCATTTGGCTGCATCTGACAGATGACTGAATGTGATTTTTATAGAGTATAGATTTGATTCACTACCGCCATATCCCCTTTGACGTTTACATTTAAATGAACTTTTAAAAAGCCATCTGAAGAGCAATGTGTCACTCTCCATGTAATTCAAATCTGGGTTCAAAGGGTGGAGAACATGTTCATGCGACTGGAGGAGGTGAACGAGAGGGAACACGCCATGAAGGCATCCCTGCAGACGGTGGACCTCCGCCTGGCTCAGATGGAGGAGTTTTCCAACCGGATGATGAATGCTCTGGAGAAGATGGCGGGTGTCGACCGCGCCGAGCTCGCCCGCTCGTACTCCAGAGGCTCATCTATCTGCGAGCCGTCCGCCCTGCTGCGACACAGCAGCATCAACAGTGCCGACGGTTACAGCCTCTACCGCTACCAGCTGGAGCACGACGACAGGGTCTCTGTGTCCGGGGATCAGGAGGGCAACGACAAGAGACTCCAGCTGAGTCCAGAGAGACGGGGAGGCACCACGGAGGCAGGTATGAGGATGAGGTTGGGTCCTGAAAAAAGTCTGTGCCAGGCTCATTATCAAGCTGCCGCTTATCAGTCACCGCTTATCAGTCACCTTTAATTGCAATGAATACTTTCATGATTTGACTGTTACGATGATGATTCAGTTACATCCATGTGGTAGTCTTAAAAACCCTGACAAACTTGCAGAGAGACATTTAATCCTCAAAAGTGAAGCAAAAAGACATGTTGGTCACTGCAGTAATAAATTGTCTCTCCATGCTAGCGGACGGGACTTGAGTCAAATTAAAGTACTTGACATAAAAAAAAAATGTTTTCCCTAAAATGGGTTCTGTGGGTTCTTTTGGATTATTTTTACATATTATTTTTATCATTCTGTTTGTCCAACTGTTTTTCCCCCCACAATTGGTTTTTAATTATTCAAAGGGGTGTGGCTTCAAGATTGACAGCTGCTCTGAGCGAAATACAGATTTCTGACTGCTACAGTGCGGTGTGACCACAAATTACATCACCAGCTCAAGATGGCAGCTTATTTTCGATATTTGGGCTTAATTATTTTACCGCTGGAGCAAGTGGAGGCACACTGTGCACACTGTACACTGTGATATTCATGTTTGGTGGTGGTTTCTATTGTTATTCTTCTTTTTAGATTATTATTATTATTATTATTATTATTATTATTGTTGTTGTTGTTGTTGTTGTTGTTGTTGTTGTTGTTGTTGTTGTTGTTATTACACTCTATTACACTCTGTTTTTAGGTGACGTGAGTGTCCCTGTGAAGGAGTTTGGGTCGACTCTGGAGGTCAGGGGGCTGAAGGACAGAACTCAGTCTCTGTCCAACGTGGACATCTTGATCTCCCCCTGTGACTCGGACCAGAGGCCTGCCCACATCTGTCCCAGGTCACCTGACCCTGTCTCTGTGGAGAAACCGGGGGTATGTGCAGAGAAAACCAGACTGGAGGCAGTCGTGTCCTACCCTCTGGAGAGGTCAAAGGTCACACAGTATTTATCCTCACCAAACTTGAACAGGGGGTCCATGAGCAGCGTTGTGACGAGTTCCACCCTGCAGCAGGCAACACAGAGCTCTATGTTTCATAGCATGCCTCACTTGCCCGGAGAAACCAAACAGGAAGTTGAGGGGGAAACATCCGAGCGGGGAGGGAAGATAACAGACATTAACCATGGCAACAGGCAGGAGGAGGAGGAGACAGCAGCGGACTGTGAGCAGCTGCTTGAAGAGGACAGAATGTACCCAACGTTGCGCTCCAAAAGCCTCAACACCAACCCGAGGAAGACCAAGCCCATGAGGACGGAGGCGGCTCGCTCAGCCAGCAGCGTTGCAGACCTGGCAGCGGCGTTCGGCAGGTGGGGCGGGGACCAAAACTGAATCCAGACTCTCTGGCTGTTGATTCCAGAGGACAAAAGTGACTTGATGTTTAAAACTGTGTCCGATGAAAGTTGAGTAACATCCGTCTTCCTGCATTCATACTGAACAAACTTGATGTGTTTTCACCGTTTGTTGTAAAAAGTCTTGTGAATTACCATCACAGCACTACCACTCTCACAAGTTCTCATTAGATTCATAAGCAGCATGCTTGTGATTGTAAATGATCCTGTACAATACCTGAAGCACAGAAGTAATATTGTCACGTCTAATGAAGTAAGTCAGCTGTAGATTATATATATCTTTATTCCAAACTTAAAATATCAGGATACTGAATTTTTCATTGTTTGTGATGTTCATTAAGTTGTTTTTTTTCTGTTACATGGAATCATTTCACATAAATGCAGTTTAATGTTATCATTGAGATTAACTTTGATGAGCAGAACAGAAGGTGATGACAGTTTGTGATGTTACATTGGATGTTTAAAGAGCGAACTGACAGGAATAAAGGGAAAGAAAACTACCTCTGTAAAATAAAAGCCTCAATCATCTCAAATCTCCTTTCTCTTCAGTTTGTCCTCCTGATCTATATGGTCATTTATGGTTATGTGAAGGGGATTCAAAGAGCCTACACCGTAGTGTACACTGTTGCCTAAGCAGCTCACCTATGCCAAAATTTAAAGTGGTCGACGCTGTAACCAATATTGTAAGCAGCAACGTAACTTACACTGTAACCTGTACAAGTGGTCCATGCCGTAACCTACGCCGTAACCTATGTGAGTGGCTAGTGCTGTAACCTATGCAACTGACCCAACCCGTAACCTACACCACATAGGTAAGTGGATAATGCTGTAACCTACACTTTAACCTACAGAAGTGGCTAATGCTGTAACAAATACTGTAATCTACAGCATAATTTATGGAGGTGGCTAATGATGTAACCTATACTTTAACTAATGATGTAACTTTCACCATAACCTACACAAGTGGGCCCATGCCACACGTCACTGTTACCTAAGCAAGGGCTCATGTAACGTACACTGTAACCTATGTAAGTGGCTAATACTGCAACTCACACTTTATCCTTCAGACTTGGCTAATGCCGTAACCAATGGTGTAACCATAACTTATGCAAGTGGCCGATGTGGTACCCTCCAATGTCTGCAAGTTGCCCATGGTGTAGGCCAAAGTTAACCTATGTGGGCGGCCCATGCCGTAACCTACTCCGCAACCTATATAAATGGCTATTGCCATAACCCACACTGTAACCTATGCAAGTGGACCTTGCCGTAACCTACGTAAGTGGCTAATGGTGTAACCAACATTGTAATCTATGCCATAACTTATGCAAGTGGCCTATGCTATAACCTATATTGAAACCTATACCATAATTTACATACGTGTCTAATGTTTTAAGCTACAACGTAACCTACTGCATGTAAGTGGCCGATGCTGTAACCCACACCATAACCTATGTAAGTCACTATACCGAAACCCACACTGTAACCTACAGAAATGGCTCAAGCCATGACCTACACCGTAACCTACGTAAGTGGCTTTTAAGTTGATTTTAAGGCCCACCCATAAATTGGAACTAAAAATTGCTCCACAGTGCCTCCCACTGGGCCGTATGTGGGTGCCATGTTTCACCCACAGAGGGATGTCAGACAATACAGACGAGGTGGTTGATCCAACTTGCTGTCAGGAGGAAGTGTTCAACATGTTTCCGAGGGGATGAAAATAATCCTGGAAGTTTGTTGCATAAACATTGAAAAAAACGCCAATGAAACAGACAACCAGACCTCAACTCTAGATACCTCAGCCATAACATTATGATGACCTTTGACCTTTTGGACAACAACATAATCAATTATTGTATTCTGCAGGACACATATAATAGTGGATAACCATAGTGTGAATTTTCAGCTGTGACTGTTGTTGGTGTGGAGCCATAAAAGTGATCAAGCCTTACATTTCAATACAGTCATTAATTGCATTTTAAAAAGCAAGATATTACGATTACTCACTTAATAAAGTCCAGTTTCTGCATCCACTCAAAAATCTTTCAGACAGTCACAGTCACTTTTATGAAAAAGCGTTCAGATATGACACTGCAGAAGAAAGAAGCTGCACAACTGATACATAAAACAGAAAAAACAGGACCTGTTTACATAAAAGAGTTTGTTTCAGTCTAATGGTTCTGTCATTTCACCAAGTGTGTTAAAAGTGTGTCAAACAAAATCATAACATTCATCATCTCAGTTTGGAATCAAAATGCTTCATTTGTTGGGAAACATCACAAATGATAAAATATTTTAAGTCACTAGTTTAGCTTTAAAAAGACAAGTTCCCATCTTCAGATCCAGAAGAGATTCTGGCCATCAGTCACTGATTTCAACATTTTTTTTGTATTCTTATATCAAAATCCAGTCCTGTCATCTTCCTTTCAAAGAAAATAGTACATGTACTTACAGCATTTGTGCTTAATTGTGTCCCTTTTCCTGTGCCATGTTAGCCAAGCGGCCTCAACCAAAGACACCATGGGCTCCTCGTTTCCCCATTTCATACATCTGTTTCTTGCCTTCTCTCATCTTACCCTTTGCCTGTTTATGCCGCAGCCCTTTTGGTCTGTAGTGGTCATTGCAATGATGACGAAGCAGGGCAGGGAGTCAGGTGACGTTATCACAGCGACAGGTAGGGAGGAAGAGCTATAAAACATCCAGACTTAACCGTTGTTAACCACAGTGTTGACATATTTATTGTAACACCTAAACCCCCTGAGACCTAAGGAGCAGTTTTTGTTTCGCCTAGACTTATTCCTCGAATGCTTGTGTGATACGTAATGCACAATCAAACACGCATAACTTTTTTTAGGACAACTGGGGCCATCACAGTATTTGTGCTGCGGTGATGTAATTTAAATGTACAAATAAGGTATGGGACAATAAAGAATAAATATGAATTGAATCTTTTGTGAAATAATATTCAAAACAGTGCTTCTTTTGTTGCCTAAAACTGTTCTCCCATGTCCAGTCTACACGAAATATACGTCTTCAAAAAAAGAGTCCTACTGGGATATAAGTGTGTATACGTTTTAAGTGAAATCTCCACATTATTAGTTACCTAGGTTCTTCCGTCATTATTTCAGCTGCTGCTCAATTGATGTTGATTTTATCAACCACAGCATACTTCCTCCTTTAGCTACTTCACATGCACAAAAACGCATGAATGGTCACATCAGCCTCCCATTGGTGGACAAGATGTCAGCAAACCTCTGACTGGTCGAGAGGCTATCCAATGGAACTATGGGAAAAACAAATATGACCGACTATCCACGCTAACGTCATAAATAATTGTACAAAACATTCACAGGAAACGTTCAATATTGAGCTATATTTATAGTTTTATTGGAGAAAGTCCTCAAAGAGAACAAGTTCAAGCCTGAATAAGAAAGCTTTGGTAAGACTGTCACAAACTGAAAGGAAGACCATGCTGGAAAAAAACTTAACTTCCAGGTAAAAAAAAACAAAACGAAAACAATATGCCATGATTTATGGCTAAAACATTTTCATCATTACCAATGCTATGCAAATATTTGTGGATAAAATAAGTTTGGTCTCAGGGGGTTAAAATCCCATGATGCTGTCCTGCTAACTGGTGCTGATAAATGAGGAAACACTTAAGTGCTCATGTTTACGGACCAAAGATTTGTCATTTAATTAACTTGGTGAGTTGAGATTTCACTAAGCTGCATATTTACAGAAATCAGATGAACTGTAGCTTGTTGACATCTGAAGCCCTAGTAAATATTCATAGGTTCAAATGTTAATTTACATTTGAAGCTTCTGACCATAACTTACAACTACAAATATCCAGGTGTCTCATCCAGGTGTTTTCACTGTTCCGATCTGAAGCGGTGTCCTGTTTTAGCTTCAAAGAAGGAAATGACCTCTGAACATGGTTTCACCTTCCAGACACACACACACACACACACGCACACACGCACGCACACACAGGGTCAAAGTTCAAGGTTTGGTCCAGATCTAAGTGCGAAAGCGGAGCTGAACTTCTTGTCAGCTCCCAGCAGAGGGCACACTTTTATTTCTCTCCCTTCGTCTTGACGTCATATGTCCCGGCGTTCTTGTAGGCGCTGACATAGCCCGTATTCTCCACTATCTCCTCACGGCCTTCACGACCTTTGCCTTTGCCGCTTGGGTCGAAGCGCTCCTTGTGTGAGCCGGTGTAGCGAGACGTATCGGTCAGGCGGTCCACCGTCGCCGTCTTTGCCACTTTCTGACAGCAGAAATCGGATAAAAACAACAGGTCATGTGACAGGGCTTTAACGGTGAGCACATGCTAAACTGCCCAGTTCCAACCCGATGTCATCCAAACAGGTCATCCAACCCTGAACACACCACTTAAAGAGCTCACATATGTCCACATACTCCAGCTTCTGTTTACCTTGCAGCGATTTCACCATCTAGTGGTCATCTTATGATAATGCAGCAAAGCAGGAGGTCAGGTGTCAATATCGATTACTTATTGGAATGAACCAATTTAAGTCGAAACATCATATGAAAAGGAGATGATTGCTTTGAAGAAGAAAAACAGATGCCCTATCTAGAAAACAAGGAAAGCTCTCACCGTCACTCCAGCGTTGGCTGGTTCCCCGTCCTCCACCAGTTTGAAGATGGACATCACCGCCTCCTCGTTATCTTTGCCTTTGAACCTCTTGGGTGCCAACTCTTGCAGCGCTCGCTGAAACTCATCGTAGGTGATGACACGAGCCGTCTTCTGCCTTCAAGCAAACACACAAACAACTCTGGAGTTACAGCACATGAACACTGAGCACAAGTGTGGCAGTGCAAATCTCTCTTTTGGGCAAGACTTTTTCAAACCAGCTAAAAATGCGATTTTCCACCCACATTAATTCTTCCGGAGGGGAATACTGACGCCTGGCTTCTCCAAACTGAGAGTGTTCAAAGCGTCATTTATTGTAGGTAATACTCTCAGTTTCCATCAGTACCTCATACGTAGCACTATCCTTCACGGCAGCAGTAATTAGAACAGAGACCATGCTGTTATCTATGATGACATCTATGGACATACTGGCGTCCATGTTGTCCTAAAGGTGGACTCACTTGACTTTGGAGAAGACGATGTCCACGTCGGTGCCACTCACGTTCTTGCCATCGATGATCTTGCAGTCTTTGCAGAGTTTGGCCCAGTTCTTCCCGTTCATTTCCTTTCCAGTGGCCTTTGTGTCGCCGTGGATGGCGAACCTCTTAAAAGAAGCCAGCAACTGCTCCATGTCTGCATTGTCCGCGTCCGCCATGATGGAAATACCTGTGAAGAACAACATAAAGGGAAATGTTCTGGTGATGGTGTTTCGAGAGGAAATCAGTTCAGTGACAACAGAGGTCAGGAAACATGCTGACATCATGCAAGAGCCGCACGCTGGTTTCAGCCAGGTCTCTCTCTGCTGTGACTTTTGAGATCGTAACTAATGAGATGAAACCTTCACATGTGAGCACAGTGGAGAGACTGTAACCTCCCTCGGACTGATGATGGTTCATTTCCATTGTGTTTTCTACATGGTCGACCAGTGTTTGAATTGCTGCTGTTTCTGTGTCTTCAGCTCACTGCATCATCCTCTGCAATACTTTATTTACCAGGAGTGACTGATTTGACACCACTGAAACACAATACGTATGTTGTCCGGAAAGTCTGTTGATTTGCAAATTATTTTTTGTATTATTATTAGAGTCAAGTGATAGTTCAAGCATTCTTCGGGTACCTAAAGCATAACATTTCAATACTGGCAAAGCCATTATCATCTAAATTGTTACTGTAAATACAATTATGATAAACCAGGTTTACATTTTTTTTTTTTTTACGTTCAAAAAGTTGTCCCTTTTTGTATCTAATGAACTCTTTTAATCCTGATTACTTATTGGTAATTTTGACGCAAAAAGATAAATATGACATTTGGACTGTCATTTCAGCTGAAAAAAAAACTGATTATGTTGAGAATGGAACATTCATTCATGGAGTATATTCCTATTCAAGCATATTCCAAACCTTGGAAACAAACTCTCAAGACTTTGTTCAAACACAAAGAAAGTGAGGACCGTCTGACTGTGTATCACTTTCTGAAACTCCCTCAAAAGGCCAGTTTGATGGTTCAGACTTGGTTTTTAAAGTGGAGGTCCAGTTTAAAGGCTGGGGATGTGTTATGTCATCAAGGGCATGGTGTTTTTCTGTTACAGTGTGAGACATGACCTCACCCTGCTCTCAGACTGACATACACACACAGACACACACACACACACAGACAGACACACATTTCATACAATTCCAAACTGTGGCTGCCATGGTTACGGGCGTCCAGCTCATCATGCCACTGCTCCCTTTCACCTGCACACCTACATGTGATGTGTGCGGGATTATGCAACATTTCCGACCAATCAGTGCTACTCTGAATCACAGTGGGGCAGCAGGACTTCGCTGGCATCATGAGCACAGTCCATGTTGTAGTCTGTTCATGTTACAGTCTGTCTGTGCTCGTGTCAACAGTACATACGGACTTTGATTGGTGGGCAGTGGAGGTGAGACAGTGGGCGGAGTCTGTCTCAGCCCTCTTTCTTAACAGGAGGGCTTATCTCTCCACTGAGAGCATCCTGCAGCTCGTCCACCCAGTGCACCCATCTTTACAGAAACATGGTTTTGTTACCCCATCTCTCATAAAAGGGATGGACAAAATATTAGGAACACCATTGTATAAAGTTCAAAAGCACTACAAATTTAAGGGATAGTGCGCCTTTGTCTTCTACAATTCATTTAGCAGACACTTTAATCCATAGCGCCTTTCATGTGAGAGCTCAACAACACAAGCAAGGATCTAGACAGAAGAGAACAATGGGATCAAGAGCCCTGAAGCAGGTTTAAGTCTGGATAAGATGTGTGTGCCTAAGGTAGTGCAGGAAAGAATGAGAGTAGAGGCTACACTTTTTAATTATTATTTTTTTTAAATTGCTACGGTGTTTTGAAAAGAGATGAGTTTTTAAGTCTATTTCTTGAACGCCGAGAGGGATTCAGCAGATTGGACGTAGTTCGGAAACTCGTTCCACCAGTGGGGAGCCGCAGGGGAGAGGAGTCAAGATGGTGACCTGGGGCCTTGTTGTGGAGGCTGTGTCAGTCTTTCATTGGATCGAGCGTAGTGCTGTGTCAGTCTTTCATTGGATCGAGCGTAGTGGGCGTGACTTAGTGAAGACCCGAATGAGGCAGCTCAGGTAAGAAAGAGATTTTTGTGGTTGCAGTTTTATAGGTGAATGTCAGGGTTTTGAATTTCATGTGGGCGGAGTGATGTGCTTTTTTGGTTTGGTTGAAGACCAGACAGAGTTGCAGTTTCCGATGAATGATATCACGAAAGCGGCGAATCAACATGACCGAGCAATCGAGGCCACATGTATCTTGAATGTTATCAATCGTGACACCCAGATTTCTGGCAGACTTTGTCGTTGTGAGTTGGGTTGTTTGAACATATCTTATGTCCCCTCTATTTTTGAACTACAACTTTTACCAATATCCCTGTATTCCTATGCCAAGATGCATTGAAACAGCAGACTCCATAGACTGGCAGTTCTGGTGGATGTTGTCAGGGCGGTCTGGGTTGTGGGTTGGTAGTATGTTTTTAAACTGGCTAAAATGCATTTTTCTTGATCCCATAACAATTCGTTCTTGCTGCCCATGGAGATACTCCTAACAGGCTTCTCAAAACTGAGCATGTGCAGACCGTCATCAACTGCAGGTTATACGCTGACTTAAAAAAAGATTCACTTCAAAGCCTTCAAAATAATCATTCAAACAAACCAAATGCTCTCTCAGATCTTAACCCTGATGGGCTGAGCCAAACTGAGCTTAAACAACAAACAGTGCGAAAGCTGAGAGTCTAATGGAATTACTGAAGCAACGCTGACATGAAAAACTAAAATGAAAAAAGTAGCAAAAGGCTCCAAAGCTAAGCTTAGTGTCTTGTATTAATATAAAGTGTATGTGTATACCAGGGTAAACCATTTCTATATGACATACTGTACATACTGTACATATCATATATAATCATATAAGACTGCATGGCAGCAAACCATGGTTGGATGAGGTTGGATGTCTGTTTTTTCTGCACTTTAGCCAGCACACCAAGGCCATCTGACAGCAAGAAGTCGTAAAAATATTGATAATTAAACGATCACTGAAACACTTTT
>CAAKHG010008750.1:2149-19591 GCA_901007715.1 Dactylopterus volitans
ATACAGAGAGCTGCGGGTAGAATATTAAGGACGCAAGATGAGAAGAGATTTTCCAGTGGAGGGGTTTTTCTCAGAAGAGTGGGATAACAATGAAAAATATGAGAGAAAGACGTATTGGTTGGTATGCCCTCATTATTGTATGTTGAATAGCTATCACTTGAACGATTACATGAGTTAGATTATAATGCAATATTTTGGTTTAATTATGAAATGTTTATTTTGGGTGTACAGTATGATTAAGAAAAATAAACTAATGTGTGTTATATAAAACATTGTTGTGTTTCTTTTTTGGGGGCTATGATATAAGATATCAGTCAGTTGCATTATGTCAAGCAAGTTTTTATGTTACTAAGTGCACAACATCAGTACTTTGTAATGGCTGATTAAAGTTTGATTCTTTACTAGGATATGGGTCAATAAGTCTAAATTTTACTATTGATATTTTACTTTCAGCTGTGTCGGGTGTCTACGGGGTAGCATGCTGTCGCCATATGGAGAGTTTTTAACTCTTGAGTTTGTGTTTTCCCTGTGAAGGTAACCAGCCAAACGGCCTTCATAAGTGAGCCATTATTTATTTAAGTACTACAGTGGGATCTACAGTAGGTTGCATTGGGTGTAATGTAATACATCTGTTTGAGCAGATACTCCAAATAAATGGCAAAGTCTTGAGGTCATCTCAAGGTGAAAGGAAGACATTTTCATAATTTAAGATGAAAGTTAGGTGTTCCGATCTGATTCCATGCTAAATACATTTATTTAACATCTTTTCAGTCTAAACACGTTGCGTCGTATAATTCTCTGTACTGCCATAAACTGTACATTGGAGCTACAAATGAAGCTTCAACTCCGGTGAGTGCATCTTCAAAATAGAGATTTGAGTAATTTGCACAAAAGGGGCAATAAACGAGTGCGTTCAGAAAGTGGACTAACTTCCGTGTGTGTGTGTGTGTGTGTGCCTGCTACAAACTGAAGACCAGAAGACATTTTTTTTGAAGCAAAGTAAGGACGTTTTGCCCGGTTTTAAAGTCGCGAGACACCTGCAAAGGGCAATTTGCGGGTTAAGACTTCGTTTTAGCCTAAACTTTAGAACTGGGTTTAGGCTGGATTCGGGGTAAAAGGTTAGGGTTAGGCATTCAGGTGGGCTGGTTAGGGCTGGGTTAATGGGCTAGGGAATTCAATATGTCAATAAACATCCTCACCAAAACAGAAGTACAAGGATCTGCGTCCATCTGTGTGTGTGTGTGTGTGTGTGTGCGTGCATATGGATGTTTGCGCGCGTGCGAGTGTTTACATGAAGCATGAGTCACTGATGGAAGCGTCTTCCACGTCTTTTGCCCCGTGCGGTCTGGCGTTAATTTTGCAACGGTTATTACAAATAATACCTCACTTGTGAAAAGTTAGCAGCAACACAAATTGTTTGTTAATGAGCGGTGGTGGTGCAGAAGAATGGTGCGCTCTATTGGCGCGCCCCTGCCCTGAAACACATGAACACAGTTTTTATCATAACTCCCTTTATTTATCTTTTTTTCTTCTTCTTTTTTTTCCAATTTAACAGCTTTCCCATCCTTCGGACGCGTGCAGCAACTGGGAAACCGCGTCCGTTTTCTTCTGCTTGAAGAAACCACAGTGAAAACTAACGGTCTCCTTCACCCTTTTGATTCAAGTGCGACGCTCCTTTCCCGGGCAAAGCCCCTGAACCTGATTTGGATTCAGCCATGCACAGCCTGAATAGGGCCGCTGAGGAAATGCATTGTCGGGGTTTCTTAAGTTCCGCCCCGCAACCTGCATAACGGCAAGTCGGCCAGTGAGAGTGGAGCGCTGTGGTCGGGGTTGTTTATGTGAAGTGCTGGGTTAGGGTTCCGCCCACCGAGGTATCTCTGATCGCAGGGCAGACAGGCAGAGTGTAAAATGGCGCACAGCTGTCGGTGGCGGTTCCCCGCTCGGCCCGGAGGGAGCAGCAACTCCGGTACCGGGAGGAGAGCGGGCCGAATAAGGGTTACTGCCTCTCTGCGGAATGTCTCGGGAGCCCACCCCAACGCAGCCGGGCTCGGACCCGGGTTTGATGCTGCACTACAGGTCTCTTCAGTTATCGGGAGCAACCTGCAGAAATTTCGGGATGTTTTGGGGGAATCGAGTGACTCGAGCAGCGGGGAGGTAAGCACAGGACAGGCGAGGGGCAGCCCCGGTGGTAACTCGGGTGCATCGGGCAGACAGCCGGAGGTTACGGGTGACCCGGACGGTCGCGTCCTGCCTCCCGGATCAGGAGCTAACACACTGCCCGACCGCTGATCATCTTTTCCTCCCGCTACTGTAAAGTGTGGCAGTGACTAAACTTGTCATTGCCAGGATGCTCAGTTTACTTTGAGTTGGCTGCGTGGCCTTAAAACTCCACGATAACGCGATATAACGCCGCCGCTGACTTAAGTTGGAGACGACGCGGGCGCCGAATGGCTCCAGGGCTCGTGGTGTCGGTGGTTCCACCAGAAACTGCAAAGTTTTAATGCACCTTAGTGAGTGGGGAGCTCAGGACGGGCTACATTCAGTCTGGATGGACTATTGCTAGCGTTCGCTTGCTAGCCCGACCAAAACAGTGATGGTCTGGCGTCAATCATTTCAATTCAGAGCTACCTTGCAGTAAAGGCACAGTAATACACACGGGCACACTCGGTAACTAATGTACCCGGTGTAGCGAAGCGGTTACAACCGGGATACGAGTGAGTTACCTGACGTTAGCTTGATGGGAAGCTCCCACGGCTGGACATGTCGCCCCCAAAATTGGCGTGCATTAACACGCTAAAAGTTGTCTTTTTTTTAGCGTGAACGCTTTTTTCCCCACAGTGGACCGCTAGTTAAATGTCTCGGGTTCATTATACCGCCGTCCACCCCCCCGGTCCAGTTGCCCGGTGGCTTCGACATAGCGTGAAATGTGTTTGGAAACAAGACATGACAACTTGAGGGGGGGCGAGAGTACACAATTGTGGTTTGTAACTAACCGAGCTAACGTGAACTTAGCCCGTGTCTGCAACGTCCGTAAGAACGGACCGTCCCTTATCAACTTCAGCCGCGTCCAGATTGCCACTAGATCGCCGCTGCTAACCAGAGGGTTTCACCACGCGAGTTTAAGGGCTGGCCGTCTGCGCCGAGGTGTCAAACCTCCCAGCGAAGACTGGGCTAACTTAGCCGACTGCTTAGCTCGCAAGGCTAGCTGTCTGCATCCCAGCCAAAACCCCACACCATTATTTTCATGCCCCCCAATTGATGTTAAAGTTGCGGGTTTGCGCCGGAGTTTTGCAGTGGTCGCCGCCAGCTAGCACGCCGCCGAGCCGCGGGTCTTAGCATCGCGGCTAAAGTTGGCGGAGCTCATACATTGAACTAAATAATTTCCACTAGTGTTTGCTGTTAAGCTACAGCGAGCTACCATGCTACGCACTACGCCACGCTAGCCACTGGGGCTATTGCTGATGCATAGGAAAATGGGAGGTGGACGTTTTCCCCCTACACAGCCAGTGCGTAGCTACTAGCAAACGATACGCGTTTTATAATGCGCTACGTTGACGTCTGGCGTGCCCGAAATGCCCCTCCGCTGTATTGCGCTCCTGCCGAGAGTGTATCGATGAGGTTCGGCGTATGAATTCGCCTCGTTTGGCCACAGAAAGAGGACATGCTAGTGACAGTGCGCATGCAGGGCTGGCTACAATAACAACGAGCCCCTTCTTGATGGGCCGTGTGATGTGGGGGTGTGTTCGCCTTAGCGAACTACCATCTTCCTTCTCCATGATGAGCAGCATGCGCTCATTGCAGTGGGAGTACACTGTTTACCACCAGCCCCAGTGCCACCAGTCTGGGCTTAGATAGAGGCTTTTTTTGGGGGGCGGTTGAAGCATGCTGGGTTTTGCACACATTGTGGTGAAGCATTTTACGATGTTTTTTTTTTATTTTTTTTTATTTTTAAATCTTTATTTATTTCAGCGTTTGCCCGATTCGAGAGCTCATCGTAGCTCTCCGTCAGACCTCGTAGATTATCGGAGAGTCGTACATGTATTTCATGACGCATCTCCAAGGCGCGTTAGTGATGTTGTGGCACAGAATTAATTTTATTCGACATCACCACTTCTGCAGGAGCCTTTACTAATGTTTACTGGCAGTGAATTGAGAGTGCAGCAGGGTTTTGATGCTGTGTGTAGAGACAGACTCGACCATTATATCTCTCAGATGCAGATAGAGATATTCATTTTAAGCGCATTTTTACTCTCAGTCAATGCTTTTTATTCTTGAAGAACCAATAGCATGTGAATGACCAACTATATGCTTAAATATATATATTTTTTAAGCTTTTTGAATCCCTCCCACTCTTACTCTGAAAGACTGACAGTGAGTGAGTGTGTAGCAGCATGAGGGATGTGGAGAGGCAGACTGGTCCATTACTCCTCATGAAGCTTACACAGCATTCTGATTTCATTGATGCAAGGCACATTTGTACTCTCAATCCAATCCTTATTTATTATGAAGAAATATTCGGTTTCTCCGTGCAGGCTAATTACCCTTTATGTATCTAGGTGTCACGCCTTCCTCTAGTGAATGGGAGTATAGTAGCATTCAGGATGTGTGGATCATCAAATCCCTATGGAACCTGAGGTCTGTGCAAGTTGTGGACACAGCGTTGTGATTTCATTGAGGATCAGTGTAGTGCCTGTCTGGCCAGACTGGGGCAGGATTGTTCATGCTCACTGCTGCCTGCTGATCTCACAGGGCGACCCTCAACAGAGCGCCAGCCGGACACTTGGCCACCCCCACCTCAACCCCCGCGGCCCCTCCCGCCCCCATCCAGACAGAAAGACGCAAATCCACTTCAGACACACAACTCCGCCTGAGAAGCGTAGCAACTTTTCTTCTGACAGCTGCCACTTTGGAATGGATTACTAAGCCTATTGCGGAGGCTCAAAAGGGTGCTTGTCGGCTGTTGCTGTCCAAATGAAGACATTTGTTAGCTTTTGTATGTGTGAAGGGAATTCATTTTCTTGATCCCGTCAAATTGCTGTTGCGTTTTTGGTGCAGATCGCTGTCCAGGTTAACTTTTGCAAACATGTGACCTCCTCACACCTCACCTCCACAGTTCACCTCTCAACTCCACCCTCCACGTAATCGGACTTTACCTCTTTATTCCCCTTTTTCCATTCTTGATCCATTATGTCTGGCCCCTCTGCTGCACACACTCACGTATTAGAACCAATGTTTAATCGTTCATACAAAAGTGCAGCTGGTTAGATGTATCAGCCCAAATGTCTTTTTGCCTCACTGGTTTGAGAGAAATGGTGTGTTTGAGCATAAGGAGCTTCAGTCCAGCAGGTGTTTGGCCTATTTAAATGGAAGACCCCATCCTTTTCCCCCCACCCGCTTACCCATCCCAGAGACAGCGTGTGGATTGGAGCAGGAAGCTTTGTGTCTGCTTTTATTCTAGCTCTCACAAAGTGCGGGCGACTGAAAGAGCACAGGCAGGGATATCAAAGGGTGCAGGACAACCCCCCCCCCTCCTACCTCCCCACGGGACAACGCTGGGAGGAGAATTAGTCACAGACCCTCCCATCCATGGCTTTATTCTGCTACAGCAGGCGGGCAAGGAGCTTTCACCTCTGCTTTAGGAGTTGCCTGACTAAGAAAGGCGACAATTGTGTCATTTTTCTTACTGTTGGTGTGTGTGGGTGTGTGTGTGTGTGTGTGCGTGTGCGTGCGTGCGCGCGCGCGCGCGCGCGCGCGCAAGACACCATGCCCAACACATGCCAATCAGTCTGTCTTTGTGTTCAGTGACTGTCTTCGTCTCCTGAGGTGTAGGAAGAGGAGTCGTCTTTCCCTGCAAAGTGTTTGTTTTGGTTTGTGTCCTGGCCGAGCAAATGTGAAACAGTTGCACTTTGTGTTGGAACACTTAGAAAAACAAAAGCCCTTTGCCTTTTGCTTGTGTTTAACATTGCAGTTCCACTTGGTAATTCACTCAGTAGTGGTGAAGGAAAGGGAAAAATCACAGACTAAAACTGGACCATTTAACTTGCATGTTCTTTATATATTACCCAGTTTCTGCTTTGAATACTTAATAGTATTTGTCAGAGCCATTCTTGGGATTCCTTTGTGGCCTTTACGAGGGGATGCGTCATCAGAGGGGCACATAAGAAACTGAGCTCATCAGCAATTTACCTTCCAGGAAGGGATGAGGCATTACAGTAAATGAGAGAAGAAAGGGTCCTGGAATGAGTCAAAAATGTTTTTATACCAAGCAGTAATGACTACATATAACATGTTGTCTGACTCACACTCCTGTCCCGTTTTTCTTACTCATTTCTATAGATGTTTCTCTGCCTTTAAAGTGAGTTTCTTCTGACTTTTAAACTCACCTCACATGTTTTGTTTTACTTTCATTTCAAACATGATTATGTGATGTGGCAACTGCCAGGCCAATGTGACTACAATACATTCATTTCTCATTAGGGGTTGCTTGATATGCAAATCTAATTAAAATTAGTTTAGTTTTGCACTCACAGTACCTTTCATTGCATACAAGTATAGCAAATAGAGGTGTGGGGCAATTTGGTACTTTAGGGTGAGGCATTTGTCACATAACTGCAGCGTCTGGGGTCGCAATCTAGCTCAGACAGGTGGGTGGTCGGGGGTTTCCTTTTCAAAACATTTTCTTATGTTGTTTCTAAAGGAAGGCATCCAGAATTTGTGCCTTGTGCATCTATTTGAAAGGGAAAAGTGATAATGAATACTTTTAACAATGAAAGGAGAATTATACGTTAGGACAATCTTATTATTTCTGTTGGTCTTTTTCCGGCTGTCCAAGCTCAGACAAATATGGGTCCACACTACTGACATGTAGGATGATGAATGCTGAATATTACATGCCAAACAAATTTGTAGCATATGGCTATAGTGTAATTGGTAGGAGACTGGGTTAGCCTATCACCATGAGGTCCGTTTGTGAAAGTTTTTTTCAATTCAATTCTGTCTCCATTGTGTCATCTGTTATTCCTCCAATGCCACAAAGTTATGCGGCTTTTGTGATGTGTTGCAGCTTTTATTAGCACCTGCTGGTAAGAGCTGTGTACACACTCTCACTAATGAGGACTGTCTTTGGTGGTTCAAATAACATCTTAGATTCCATAGTCAAGTAATAAATCCAGAATTTACATGCATTTCAAAAAGCTACAGGTTTGGCAGGCACTTGCTTTTCTAAATTAAAGGAGTAGTTCACCCAAAAATGAAAATGCACTCATTATCTACTCACCATGATGTCAGTGGAGTTGTGAGTGAAGCGTTTGAGCCCAGCAAACACTTTTTGAGCATCTGAGCGAAGTCCAATACAGCTGAAGTAAACGGTGACGAGTTATACATATTTAAAGAATACAACAGATAAAAACATAAAATGCTTCCATACTTCTCCTATGGTGTCATCCACGTGTCTGCAAGCCCAGACATTCAAATTCACCTTGAAACAAGTGTAATTTAAACAGTGTCTTGAGCCTAATTGGCACTGTTATCCGACTAGCCCAGAGCTGTGTTCACGTTCGTCCGCTAACATGACATGTGAACATGAACTGAACTCTTGGGGCTTATGTTTTTTATGTTGTTGTTTTTTTTATTATTATTTTTTTTATTTATTTTTTTTATGTTTGAAGAATTGGTGTCTGTTTACTTCAGTTGCACTGGATTTTTGGGGAACTATCCTCATAAGGCCTACTAGTTCACAGCCCTAGGAAAGTGGTCCCGAGTCTGCCGCCAGTAAAAGTCCCTCTAGTTTTGTCAGTTTGCAGAAGCACTGTCAAAATGATTCAGAGACGAAAACCTCAAAACAAATCCACATCCGTCTTATACCATTCAGGGACAGTCCCTCTCTCACCTCCCACTTCCACAGCGAATCAGACTGGACCCCCATTCTCTCAGGTTTAGTAATTTTATATAGACATATACCCAATGAGCAGTTAGTTGTCACATAACAGACCATAGGCAGGTACTCTTTCCGGGATCACTTTGTGAATGTTGAAGCCAGCAGAGATGAAAAAGATCTGTTTAACAGTTGAGCCCAAAAAAAAACATTCATTCAACGTCCTCAGCTGAAGAGAAAGGAGAAAGGGACATGCGGGGTCGCCTCCAGTAACCTTCTCATCATACCGCTTGTAACAAGGGACCGTATATCACCAGCTATACCTCACTGGTCTACTACAGTGTTTGTTTACTTCTGGAAGTCACCTCCCTGTGCCTAGCCTACAATTGAGCTCATGGTGTGCCTTGTGTTTCACACGCTGCTGCTCTGTACTCGGCAGCCAGTGGGCGGGGAGCGAGTGAGCAAGCAATGATTGAGTGAGCATGGCAGAGAGGAGGAATAAGGGCGAGGAAAGGGGACCCTTGTCGTGTGTGGGAGGTCTTTTTAGATTTGGATTTGGCAAGCTTCTGCACGAGCTTGTTGAAACCTCAAACCCCTTTCATCCTCAATGCTCCCAGGAGATGATTTCGCTCTCTCTGTTGTTGATGGTGCATGTGGTCAAGATGCTGATTCCTTGTTTTCTTTTTTTCCTCCTCTCCTCCTACAGCCCTCCTCCTTTCCTCACTCTTTGCCTGCTTGTGGCCTTGCCTGTGCTCCCCTCCCCCGCATACTCACTGCCATGTTTTGCTTGTTTACATTTTGCTCTTCAGTTCATATGCAGGTTGCGATTTATTTTTTTTTTCTCATATTGCTTCAGTCAAAATGTGTGCGTATGTAAGGCATTCCTGACAGATTGATGAGGTTCCTGTGCGGATGCCATGTATGTGTGTTTACATGCAGTCCGTTCTTTGCACTTGCCTCTAGAATAGCGTGCTGTGATGTCATTGAGTGCTACTCGCACTATCCCAGCGAGTCAGAGCCGTCCATTGGTACCCGCCCCCCCGAGCGCTGCAACAACACCTACCAAGAGCAGCAGCCTGCTCAGAGAGGAGATGATGCTGGAGTCACAGTGAGGAGAGGAATGCTTAGAGACTGAAGGATGAAAGATGCTCAAACAAACAGGGAGAAGTAGAGGATGCTCACACTGTCTATGTATTGTTATTTGTTGATGTGTAGAACAGATGAAATGGTTTTTGTTGCATACCTTAATGGCCTAATTAGCTTCTGCGGTGCGCATGCATCTAACACATCCATGTATCAGCTATTTACATTGTGATGTGTGTTAGCTGGCGGTTTGCATGCATTATTATGCATGCACTTCATGGACTACACTTGGATAGCAGCTGCTCTGCAAATTGGGACAACAGGACCTCAACTGCATCCCCACACACTTCTATAAATAAACATGACGAAATGACATACTCACCTCCACTCTTGATTTCAAGAAGTAGTGCCACACAGAGGATACTAAAGATGTTAATCACCATAGCACGAGTTCTCCAGTGCACATCTCCAGTCCTTAGTGATGCATGAGGGGGAGGAATTGATGTACATATAGTAAATGACAATCACACGATTTCTTTAACATGCTTTGCATTTATTTTACACAAACATTATGCACACAGCGTCTAAATTAAATGTGACAGAAGATTGACACATGTCTGAAATTCAATCACCGAGATATCAAATACAACTTGTGCTTAACATTTGCTTCTGAAAAACATCATGTGTTTCTATTGTTAGAAATTGGTACGTCATTCATTCCAGGCTTTTAATCCACCACGCACATCATTAGACCCAAGGCCTGGCAATTGATGATTCTTTTTCTTTTTTTTTTCTTTTTTTTTGTGGTTATTGGTGTTCCTTCAACCAGATTTGTTGTGCTTGTCAAAATTAATAACAGTCACATATTAATTCAGACCATGTGCTCAGAATGCAACTCATCTCCTCTACAGTCCACTATACCCTCTAGCCCACTATATAGTTTATGAGTTGGTAGCCTTCGATGAATTCTAATATTTAGATTGCCCTATTTAATTACTTAATTCAGTGCAACTAACAAGTTTAAACTTCATCTGGTCTGTGACAGGATTTCACAAAAAGAAATGGCTCACAGCATCAGGTATCTTTGGGAACACGTAATGGTAATGCCAGCATGTCAGTATGTCAGTATCATTGAATTACTTTTTAGCCCTAAAAGGGATAGTTGCACACTAAAATGTCCAATATTAAATGCTGCATCAGCATGTCGCCATCCAGTAAGCATGTTAACAGTTTAAATTGTGTGCAGTTTAGGTTGTGCTGGAAAGTACACCTTACACAGAATGATGGAAACTGATCCATAGCTGAGAATGTAGGATGCTATTTTACAGGCCAAACATTTAATCCTGAATATATTTATGATATCAGTTAATCAGTTAACAAAATCAATCATCACTTGTAGCCCTAGTGCTGAATCTCAGTTCTGCTTGCTGGTGTACTGGTGCTGCTTCTAATGCTGTTAGGATGACCTGCCATGTTTGTGGAGAGGGAGCAAACCACAAGACAGTTTAAAAGGCAAACACCCAAATTCTGCTTGGTGACTAATGCATAGCAATGCTTTCTGGCTCTCTTAGGAATCAGTGAAATGCTAAAGTAGTTGGTCATGCGTATTCTAATAGACAGCCAGGCCAAAGACTGTTTTTTCAAGACAAAGGTGATGTTAACAAATAGCTTGTTTGTTCACTCATCAGCCCAAAACACAAAAATACTCAGTTTATTATCATACCAGCAAAAGAACACAGTCAATTTCTAAATTTAAAAACTAGAGCCCAGTGAAAATGGGAAACCTTGGAATTTTCTTTGTCTTTGTCTGACTTCAAGAAAGACTTAAGTGTTCCACATCTTGGCCAAATAAAAACTGTACCATGATAAATGCCGAATATTTGAGTCATTGACCAACCATTTCCTCAACTGCAAGGTGACTAAAGATGATCTGTTTTTTCTTTTTATAGGAGGAAGTGTTTGGAGGATTTGGAACAGGCATTGAGCAGAAAAGAATACAGAGCCCCTCAACAACCTCTTCAGGTACTTAGACCTCACCTTTGCCCTTAATATTACTACCTGAAATTACCAAAATATAGACAAGTCAAATGTGATTGTTATTTATAGAATATAAAACCATACTCGTGGTTGATATGGAAAGACTGCATTATCATCAGCAGGAACCAGTTTAGTATTCAGTGATTTGTCTTAAATATCAGCCGAGATCTAATAGTTCTCTGCTAACTCTATGTTTCGTTTTTTGTGCTCCGGTTTATCAGCTGGGCCACCAATACAGGAGAAGAAGCCAAGAGGCCGTCCACCACGGGCCCTGACTGCCCAGAAAACTGCTGCAAGTCTACCTTCCCCCTCCTCCCTTCCCTTCCCCACACAGGCAAAACCTGAGGGACCTGACAGACCAGCTGAGAAGGTGAAAAGGCTGCCTGGGAGACCACCTGGCACTGGGGAAAAGAGAAGAGGCCGCCCCCCATCCTCAAGTACTAAGAAAGCTTGGAGTACAGGCAGCCATGTGGCAGGGGAGGACAGTGCGCATGCTGGGTCAGAGTTAAGCATGGACACAGAGGAGGACAAGGACAGAAAGGGCACCAAAAGAATGCCACTGGGCTCAGCTCAGCCACATGATACTGATGCCAAGCTCCCCAAAAGTGGGCGGGGTGAATCCAAAGTTACCAACCTGAAGAGAGCGGCTAAACTTGCCCCTCTCAAGTCACGCCTCAAGACTTTGCCTGGTGTACCCCGGCGTAGGCGTGGACGACCGCCTTCTGCTGAGCGGCTCAAAGCTGAGGCTGCAGCAGCTGCTGTTGCACAGCTATCTACCTTCACTGAATGTGGGGACGGGAAACACAAGGCCTTTAAGGTGAGAGGGGGGGATAAAGGCACAGAAGCACACATTCCCCAGCAGTCCATGCTGAGGAATGTGGATGATGCTGACGACCAGGACTCTTCCAATCCTCCTGCCTCCCCTTCTCCCTCAAAGCCAGGCAGGACAGTAGGACTCAGAAAAAGCCCTCGCCATAGAAAGCCTGTCAGGATTGTTCCCTCTTCTAAACGCACTGATGCAACCATTGCGAAACAGCTGCTGCAGCGTGCTAAGAAAGGAGCACAGAAGCGATTGGAGAAAGAGGCTGTAGCTATTGGGGGTAGTGGGGCAGGCGCCATTGAAGCCGGCATTAGGAAGACCCAACTGAAGAACATCAGGCAGTTCATCATGCCTGTGGTCAGCACGGTCTCCCTCCGCATCATCAAAACACCCAAGCGCTTCATTGAAGATGAGGGCAGCTTTGGATCCCCACCACCACATTCAAAGATGGCACGGATAGAAGCAATGACCTCATCTGTCTCTACATCCTCCCAACCCACCTCCACTACCTCTTCACCCTGTCCTGTGCTGGTATCTTCTACACCTGCCATCACTAGCACCGGTACATCTGCTCCTAATGATTCCCTCCCCCCTCCACCACCTCCTGCTCCTCTTCCTAGTGTTCAGTCAGCAGCTGCCAGTCTGCTCAACAGCAATACCAACAACGCCGCCAATGGGCGATTTAGCAGTAGTGCGGCTTCATGTGGCTCAAGTGCTGTGTCACAGCATCCCTCCCAGATTTCCTCTGCAGAGTCTTCCAGGTCCAGCAGCCCCAGTTTGGATGACTCCTCATGCGACTCTCAGGCTTCTGAGGCTACACAAGCTTTGTCAGAGCCAGAGGATCACTCTCCATCCTCGCAAGGGGAGAGGGAGACCAATATGTTGCATGGCTCACGGCCTCCTTCCCCACCCTCTGAGCCAGAGCATGTGATGTCTGGAAATCGACGGGGCCAAAGAGGACAGGGGGTGAGCTGGGGAAGTCAGAGCCAAAGGGTGAGAGAGACGCTCACTACTGGGTCCAAAAAGCCTATTATCAGCCCACCCACAGGAGTGCTGATGTCCTCCTCCACACTTGCAAATTCCCAACAGGTTTCTTCCACCACCTCCTCATCTTCTTCACCTCCACCTCCCCCTCTCCTCACCCCTCCGCAGGCTCCCCAGTCAGCTTCCTCCAATTCAGCTGCTATCAGTGAGCACCACCCCCAGTCACCCTGGATGTCTCACCCCATCTCTTCCTTCATGCCTTCATCAGTGCTATCCAGCTTGTCAGACAAACGGAACCGCTCAATCCTGAGAGAGCCCACCTTCCGCTGGACGTCGCTGTCCCACCCTGAGCAGCAGTACTTCTCCTCTGCTAAGTATGCCAAGGAGGGCCTCATTCGCAAGCCCATATTTGACAACTTTCGTCCTCCCCCTCTTACAGCAGAAGATGTAGGGCTGTTGCCCCAGGGTGTCGGTGGTGCAGGGGGAGCTACTCAAGGTTCATTCCCTACACAAGGCAGTGGGACAGGTGCAGGGAATCGTCTGTTTCCCCCTCTTCACCCTCATACACACCACCAACATCCCTCTTCATCTCGCTTTGATGCGCCTCACCAGAAGCGTAGCCCATTGATCCGCGCACCACGCTTTACACCCAGTGAGGCTCACTCTCGGATATTTGAGTCTGTTACCCTGCAGTCGTCCTCTGGGAGCAGCCCGGGCTCTCTCTCCCCACACCAGACTTCCTCGAGCTCCAGCAGAACCTCACGGCGTAGGAGACGACTGGTCTCTGGAACACTACGTGGCCAACCACGGTCTCCCTCCCACTCAATGACTAGACGCAGCAGCCAAATAGGGGGCCAGATGTCTGTGGGGAAAGGCTCGTCTGAGATGTCTGTGCTCACAGGCTCTTGCTCCAGTAGTAATCCCAGCTCTTTGCCAGGGGTCTCTACAAGTCCACTAGCGACTAGTGCCTTAACTCCTGCTCCCTTCAGCACCTTTTCCACCATATCCATGGGTCTGGCCCCACAAGGGATACCTGATAGCAGGAGAGGGGCTGCTGGAAACCCACCTCCGTTGTCAACTACATCAGCTTCCTCTTCACCACTTTTTCCGGTCTTTCCTTCCAGTGCCCAGGACACAGGGCGAGGAGCTGGAAAAGGAGGGAAAGAAAAAAGCATGCCGGCTCTCCAGGAACCTGCTCCAAAAGAGAAAGATAGAGATTCCGAGAAAAACCGAGAGAAAGAGAAAGAGAATAAGAAGGACGGTAGGAAGGACTTGGAGAAAAGAAGCAAGGTGTCTACTCCAGATGGCTCTCCCAATGCAGCTTCTAGCCTCTTTACTGTGGATGGGAGGGACACAGAAGATGCTCTTATATCTCTTCCTACAAAAAAGGCTCCAGGGAGAAAAAAATCAACATCTGCGGACATGGTTACTGACTCTGCGTCCTCAGAGGCGCGTGGTCTCCATTCCACTGTTCCCATTTCCATTGCGAAAGGACGTCTACCTAAGAAAGGCAGACCTGCTGAGAAAGGAACAGAGATGGAGGATGGGGAGAAAGAGAAGGAGAAGGATAAACAAAGTGCTTTGAGCCAGCAGACAGCAAGCCTTCCTGGGCAGTCAGGCAGGCCACAACTCCCTGTCTCCTCTCTGTTGGCACAAGCAGAGAAGCAGCCTGTGACTGACAAGCGGGTAGTTGGACTACTGAAGAAGGCCAAAGCACAGCTCTTCGAGATAAAGAAGAGTAAGATGAAGCCTGCAGACCAGACCAAGGTCCAGGTCAGTTCTCCTGTTAATGTCCTGCCTTCATAGTGACTGTGTCCTGTACAAAAAGCTTCTGTTTCTCTCATTCTCATCCTATAGCCACAAGCAAGTGACTTTGACATGATGATATGAACCTTTTCTAAATATAGGAATCTGCATTTGTACTCAAACTGAAATTTGATAATAGGAAAGTCCCAGAGAGGGTGTTACTGAAGGGGAATTCTGTTAGCTTCATACATTATGCAAAAAGCAGCACAGCCTGTGACTTTGAAAGTCTTCCTTTGAACAAAATAGTTCTGTTTTTTCTTCTATAGATAATCCAAAGATTAGAGGGCTATACACTGTCATTGCTAACAGTGTAGCCTTAGCCTAACCTCTATCTAGCACTCAAGCCCAAACAAGTAGACAGGACACACACCAAAGTGACCAGTGTCTATCCTGTCTTACCTGCCTCCTCATCATCTTCATCCGCATCATTATAACATTGTTCAAAATACAGATAAAAAAAAAAAGATTTAGCATTGTAAGAAAATCCTAAAATGTCAGTTTTGCTGTACCTTTGTTGTGGAGTATCTGTGCCCCAATAGTAATAATAATGATGATAATAATAATAATAATAATAATAATAATAATAATAATAATAATAATATAATAATAATAATAACAATAATAATAATAATAATAATAATAATTATAATAATGATAATGATAATAATTTGTTGTTGTAGTTATTGCTATTATAATTGCTGTTTTGTTATCATTGTCATCAATATCAACATCATCATCAATATTAATCATGGTATTAACATAATCTGTTTTACTTTTGGACCAATAATTGTGCACTTTTATGCAGGGTCAAGAGAGTGACTCATCCGAGACGTCAGTCCGTGGTCCACGCATCAAGCATGTCTGTCGTCGTGCAGCTGTGGCTCTTGGCCGAAATCGGGCAGTGTTCCCTGATGACATGCCCACACTTAGTGCCTTGCCCTGGGAGGAGAAAGAGAAGATCCTATCTTCCATGGGGAATGATGGTGAGGCAGTCTGGGCTCACATCTCATTTGACCTGTGTGTGCGTTACCACCTCTGGCTGTTGCAGCTTCTTAGTTGACTATGTGGGGAGATTGAGCTAATGAGTAATACACACCATGAGCAGTGTAATTTGCTTGATTACACATTAACATAGCTCTTAGGTGTATGTGTGCGGGGACAGATTTTGCAAATCACAAATCAGGAATAATATACGTCTTGACTATGCTCACTGGAGGCTCGGTAGAGTTGATGATATTTATGACAACATCTGCAGTGTGCAGTGATGAGGGATTGAATTTAGCAGCAGCCAAGTCCAGTCATGAATGATGGCAAAAGTGCACAATGAAGTGATGGAATTAGATTGGATACCCTTTTTCCATTGTTTTGACTGATGATCTGTCCTGTTGGCACAAGTGATTTTTTGTAAGACAAGAGGACCCGATGTCACAGACAAATCAAAAGTTATATTCAGTGTATTATCAGTTGTTGTATGTCATTCCCATCTTTGCACTGTTATGTCATCCTTGATATATTGGATTATATAATATGAGAGATTTGGGGTATGTCTACATGAACTGAAGCAGTATCCTCTCAAGAACTGTATCGGAACATATGATGTAGACACAAAAGTATGTCAAAGAAGGCCAAAGTTTAGATGTAATCCCTCTGTGCCAAAAAGAGCCTTGGTTGAAGGATTGTTTTTTCAATTGTTCACTGAATTTGTCCTCTTTAGATTTGTATTGCTTCACAGTGCAAAGTTAGTGAGCTTGCGAGTTTTAGGTGCTACCTAAATTACATGAGCAAATGAATTTTCCTCCGGAAGGCTCTGACCTGACCAGCCGTAAGATGTGATGTACATATTTCTCCTGACAGACAAGTCATCAGTCGCAGGCTCAGAGGAGGCAGAGCCTCAATCCCCTCCCATAAAACTGCGCGAGACACGACAAAAGGCTGTTCAGGAAGCTCCTCCCAAGAAAGGTCGTCGTTCGCGGCGCTGTGGCCAGTGCTCAGGCTGCCAGGTTCCAGAGGATTGTGGTGTCTGTACCAACTGTCTCGACAAGCCCAAATTTGGAGGACGGAACATCAAAAAGCAGTGCTGCAAGTAAGTGTCAATCGATGTGTTTGTCAGAAGATATCATTGTTAAGCAAGAATGATAAGTATGTTTTTACTGGATTATTTTAACTGGACGTTTAAATTGGTTTTATTTTTTTACAGGATGAGGAAGTGTCAGAACTTACAGTGGATGCCCTCAAAGATGTTTCTTCAGAAGCAGGGTAAAAGCAAGAAGGACAAGAAAAAGAACAAGCTGGCTGAGAGGAGGGAGGGTCTCAATCCAGTAAAGGGACAGAACTCTGAGTCTGGCCCTAAACCCACAACTGCATCACCAAAGGAGGAGCCTCCTCGCAAAAAGAGTGAAACACCTCCTCTAAAACTGGGAGAGGAGAAGTTGAGACAACAGCCATCATCAAAGCAATCATCTCCATCTCTAGCATCCTCCCCCTCCCCAGTCGAACCCTCTCAGGCTGCCAGCACAGTCACAGCCCAGGTTCAGTCTCAAGCCCCAACTCCAGACCCAAAACAGCTCTCTGTTTCAAGCAGTGTCTCCAGCAAGAAGGGACACAAACCACAGCAGCCTGTACCAACATCCGCGTCCTCTTCCCCTTCCTCTTCCACGTCATCATCTTCTTCTTCTTCTTCTGCTGAAGACAGAATATATTTGTACAAATTGTATGAAATACAGTACATTTAATGAAGACTTTTTAATTAACAACGACAACAACAACAACAAGGACGACGACGACGACAAACAACAACAAGAAAAAAAAAAAAAAAAAAAAAAAGAAAAAAAGAGGAAAA
>CAAKHG010008762.1:15922-27999 GCA_901007715.1 Dactylopterus volitans
GGAGGAAGAGGCTCCAGAGATGCCCTCTATGCCCCAGATGCAAACTCCTTTAACAAATGATATGGACATCATGCCATACACACCTTCCCAGGTAACTGTATATAGTCAAAGTTCTCAAACCTTTCTTTTCAAATCTCTGCCTCTAATGTTAAAATTAATATACAGTCTGCTTGATTTTTAATTAATTGTTTTCATTTTTATTTTTCTCAGACCACTCCGAAGATCAAAGGCCTATCAAAGAAGGAAGGCGCCAAACGGAAGATCAACATGAGTGGCTATATCCTGTTTAGCAGTGAAATGCGTGCAGTTATCAAGGCTCGACACCCAGACTTCTCCTTTGGGGAACTGAGTCGACTGGTGGGCACTGAGTGGAGGAACCTTGAGGCATCCAAGAAAGCGGAATATGAAGGTCAGGAGAAAGTTTGAGTGCAAACATTCTTTGATGAGAACTGAGGTGAAGACAGGATTATGTCTATGTTGCAGAACGTGCAGCCAAAATCGTGGAGCAACAAGAACGCGAGAGGCCACCTCAGAAGCAAGCATCCCCAAGAGCAGGTACCCCCATAGGTTCACTGATGGGGGTCGTGCCTTCGCCTAGCACTATGGGCATGATAAACCAGACCATGACACCTGTGTCAGGTAACCCCTCTCAGAGACAGCACGAGTGTCTGACAACACGGCAGCAGGGAGATGAGACTGGATTGTTTAAAAGCCTTTTAACCATTAGAAACTAATTTCCTCAAATTACCTGCTTAAAACAACATTTTCTTCTTTTATTGTCATTTCATATCATTTTACATTCATAGTTTTTATCCATTGCTAGCTTCATATTTGGAATTGCATGACATTGACTGCATGAATAATCTTTAAAAAAAATGTATTTAACTTTCATGCTTTTTTGCCTGCTAACATTCATTGACATCATCAGACCCTTTCACACATAGAACCTGTTTTGGTGAGGGTGCAATGTGCATTCACTCATAATTCTGATAAAGTCAGAGTTAAGGCTGTTTGCTGTCGTAATCACTGTTGAGGGAGATGATTCTACTTAGTTTTTGCTGAAGAATAACACAGTTGGTGAGGAGAAAGAAGACCTTTGACAGAAGGTGTAGAAATACTTTCAACTCCTACTACTGTTTTATCTCTTAGTATGTCTATCCTGGCCAATGCTTGGCATTGGTATCATTCAGGCATAGTTTAAAGTCCACATGGAATTGTATTTCAAGCTTCTGTGTCATGACATATTCTCAACGACCACTTTATGACTGATTAAAAGGTCTTTTGCTGCTGTAGCCCAGCTGCTTCAAGGATCCACGTGTTTTGTGTTCAGAGATGCTCTTCTGCGTACCTCAGTTGTATTGAGTGGTTAATTGAGTCACTGTTGCCTTTCTATGAGCTCATAGCAGACTGGCCATTCTTCTCTCTGGCATCACCAAGGGCTTTTCTCCCAGAGAACTGCGGCTCACTGGATTTTTTCTCTTTTTATGACCATCCTCTGAAAACCCTAGAAGTGGGTGTGCATGAAAATCGCATTAGATTAACAGTTGCTAAAATAGTCAGACCAGCCCGTGTGGCACCGGCAACTATGCCACATTCAAAGTCACTTAAATTATCTTTTTTCTTGATTCTGATGCTTGGTTTGAACTTCAGCAGAATGTCTTAACCATGTCTACATGCCTAAATGCACTGACTTGCTGCCATGTGATTGATTAGATTAGATAGATTAGGTTGATCTGATTAGATATTTGCATTAACAAGCAGTTGAACAGGTAATAAGGCGACTGGTGAGTGTTTTTTTGTGTGAAGCAGGATAGGCAAATGTGATATAATTTGATTAGACAGTATGATGTACAGTATATTGATAGGTTCACTCATGGAGAGAAGTCAAAAGCAAGTCAAGGCTCATTATATGCGCCATATAGTTAAGCATAATGTGAAGCTATTACACCACCTCTCTCAAAATGAATGAATATAAGCCAGTGGGCCTGAAACTGCTGTATTTTGTGGGAAAGGTGACATATTTTGAGATGGCAGACACATTAAGAACTAGCAGGCTGAGGTGGAACAATAATAGGACTTGAACTTGAGCCAGTTAATTTCAACCAGTAATATTGTGACATCCCCCTGTCAGTCAATCTCTAAACTTGAGCTATAGATCGCTATAGCTTTTTGTGTCTGGCTGGTATCGCAGTGCTGCTTTGCTGGACCGAAATTGGACTCTACAAGCGAGTCGAAATTTGTGATCGATGGTGAAAAATGATTTGGTGCACTGGTGAGTTCAGATGTGGATATTGGCCAAATGCACTGATTTAATACTTGAAATCTAATTATCATGAGGTGTAGAAAAGTGGTCATGAGCTATGACTTAATGTCTATATGTGAAAGGGGCCATCGTGTGCATACGTAGTGCATGTTTTTTCATAGCTGCATGTCACTTATGCATGGATGTGTTGTTGTCCTCTCCTCACCCTTTTCTCCAAGGCATGATGGGAGCTTATGGCCCACCTTACATGCCCTTGCAGGGCCCCCATGAAGGTTTGTTGAGTGTGGCCCCAATGCCACCTCACCCTGCAGGGGGGCCCCACCTACCTCCTCACCATCTCCAGCAAGGTATGCCTGGGTACCCTGGCATGCTTCCTCAGGGTAAGGGCTACTGTCCCAGCCACACCTGCTTAGTCACATCCAATCGTGTCTCTCCTGCTGGAGGGGTTTACCTGGTCCACAGGCCACGCAGCCTGTCCAACTCGCAAAGCAGTCAAAGCTCTCTGGTCTCCAATAGCCTCTCTCAGTTCGTATTCACACCCAACATCTAGAGCAAACGGGATCCACATTCACACATGTAATGCATGTGACACCACTGATACAAAACTACTAACATTCAACTGATATTCGAAAAACTAACATTTCAAACAAGTAAGTGTAAAACCTACACTGAATGCTTGTTGTGGTAAAATGTTACTTTTAATACCTTGGTCACCATTACTACGAGACAGAAATCAATTATTCTGATTTACCAGGTGCGATGGGTGCTGGTGTGAATGGAATGTCAGGAAGTCCTGCACCAGGAAATTTCATGCAACAGGTGAGTCATTTGGCTCAAAAGCTTTTTGACCACAAACTCATAGAAGTGCACTTTACATTCTTTGTCTGAATACTTGTCCACCATCAGTGTATTAATGTGTGTGTGAATGGGTGAATGAGGCCATGTAGTGTACAGCGCTTTAGTGCCATCAAAGGTAGAAAAGCGCTATATAAATGCAAGTCCATTTACCATTTACGATGATAATTGTGTTTCCTGCTTAATCCATCAGCACAGACATTCTGGTCATGTGGTTTTTAATGATAAAGTCATGTGGCAGATATATTTAGAGTGTGTTTAGGTCAAAAATGAATAATGACTGACAATGTGTTTTTGCACACACCAAAAAATCTCTCAATCACAGCCTGGGATGTTCAGCCCAGGACAGCATGCCCCTCCACCATATCCAGGACAGGGCCAGCTGGGACAACCCTCACACCTGCAGCCTACCACTCCCATGTTTGTGGCTCCACCACCAAAGACCCAGCGGGTGCTCCACTCAGAAGCCTACCTGAAGTACATTGAGGGCTTGAACTCAGACTCTACCACTGTCAGCAAGTGGGACCAAACACTCAGAGGTGGTGTGTCATATGATATCTTTTCAATTTTATGTAATACTGGATTGTCCACCTTTTCATGTGAAGACATAAAAAGATAAGTAACTTCTAATTTTCTCCACAGATTATGCCCACATGAGTTAATCAGATTTTAGTGTGCATTTTTAAGATTGTCTTTGTCGACATAAAATTTACTTTTTACCTTCAAATCACAGTTGTTGAGGTGCTACATTTTTAGCACCTTTTTTTTTAAATTTAGGACAAATGTACATTAATGTAGAAATGTTTGCTGTTTACTAGCTATTCAGTTATTCACATTTTAATCAACAACCATGCATGTTCAAAACATGTTTACTGATATTTCAATATTTGATTATTAAATAATGATATGAACAACTTATTAAGGTAGGCTGCAGCTGCTTCTTGGTTTTGCATGATTTAAAAGTGAGAAACACACTATTGCTCACCAGAGTTAATGTTACTGGCCTATTTGATAATTACTTTAATCACGATCCCTGTGTCTCCATTCCAGCTCAAAGGCGAGATGCTCACCTGACCAAAGAGCAGGAGAGCCGGCTGCCAGCTCATTGGCTGAAAAGCAAAGGAGCGCACACCACTATGGTTGATGCACTGTGGCGCCTGCGTGACCTAATGCTGAGAGACTCTCTGAACATCTGTCAGGCATATAACCTGTAACCTCGAGGACTCGCACCACTTGTAACCAGCGTGCGCACTCCTCTAATCCCGAAGCTGTGGAGTTTAGGATGGATAGTAGACCATAGAAGCAATATTTTATAGTGAATCATGATCAATTTTATATTTATTAGCCAGCATAATGAGCTTAATAGTTGCGTATGTGTGTGCATTTTTGTTTTGTTTTTTTACACCTTGAGGATGCATTGTGCTCTAACCCAGTGTTTTTTGCGTATGGATACTAAAATAAAATTCTGAATATCATGTTTGTATTCTGTGTCTCTTTCTTAAATTGTAGTACCTAACATTTATTGCTGGTGCCAGTATTGAACACTTGTGTAAAAAAAAAAAATCTGAGTGTCTCAACTGTAACGTTCATTCAATGGGGATTTATTTTGAAAGTATTTCCTGTTTTGTCGATGTCACTTCCTGAAGAGACAAGTAACACAGGGCCATTCTCTTTAGTGTTTGCCCTGTCTTCCCAATGTCCACCTCCTCAACGCCCGTATTTTGATATAAAAATATCGTAGACTGACTGTTGAAACTGGCTATTGACAAAAGAAAACGGCACGGAATCTACGTGTCATATGGAGTAACTAAAAACTGAGCGAAGGGACGACGAGGTGAGGCTTATTTTATGCCGTGACTTGTGCAGTGTAGGGGTTAGCTAGCCTAGCTAGCACTTTCACCGGCTTCACTTTGGGAGGAGAGGAAAAGACATACGTTATCGTAAATGAATAAACTCGTGTCATTCCCTATCGCTACTGGTCAGAGCGTGTATCTACCCTAAGATGCAATTTCCTGAGCCATTCGAGTAATAAGATGTATTTCAGAGGTTGTCTCATTTTGTATTTCTGCCACTGTAGCGAGGAAGCTAGTTAGCTAACGTGGTCCCTTCAGAAAGCCCCTACAGCCACCGGTGGCCTGTTTTAATAAAAGCACATCTGGGTGCAGTAATATCTTTTGCATAACCTATCAGGCAGACAGTTGAATCATCATGGTACACTTAAGTGCTATGGTGTGAGGGGCGTCGTTTAAAGGTTTTAATCAAACAGTCGAAGCAGTAGTTATCAAAGCTCGTTAGCTTGCGGGGAGTAATCTAGCTAATAAAAGTACATGTCAGCATTTAAAGGAAGAAAATTCCAAACGTTCAGTGGCGTGGTAAGGTTTATGGCTGTAGTTAAATAGCATTTGTCAAAAGCTCCATGGGCCCAGCATCCTCCAGCCATATCACCTCCTTACCGTGCACCTGGAATGAGAACAAAATGTTTCCATCTTCATCGACGCCCTTAACTGATACATCTCTAACTTACAGCCAGGTTGAGCCAAATGTTGAAGACTGCAACTGGTTTGTGTTTGTATTTAAGAACAAATGATTACTGACACTGCTCGAGTGTAAGAATGAAGTAAAACGTGTAGAGGAGCAGGTTGCACTACTGTCAAACGAAACTGTTGTTAACTCTTTATTCCAGAAAAGTCACAATGTCAGATGTTGGTAACAGTGAGTGGTGTCAGTATGGCAACTTATTAAATTTTCAGGTTTATATTGTTTTTATGCATCTTTACTGGCGAATCCGTCCGTTTTGAAGGATGAAGAGAGTTTGAGTTTGCCCTCACTGCCACCATTAACTTTGTTGTGACTGCAAAATTTTGACATCCTTTGCCCCCATTTTGTGAATGATGACATTTTCTGCTTTCACGTCTAGAAGTGCTCAGAACTGATTTCATCAAGTTGTAAGTCAGATTAAATTTGCAAGAATACGCCGGTTTTCAACTGTATCTGACTGACAGGAATCATTAGTTAGGGCACATTTATGTTTTCCCTGTAGTCTGCTTAGGTATGAACTCATAAGCAAAGCACAAGGAAAGGCCCAATTCTGTGCTACAATGGCAGCCTGCACACTATTTCAGTTTTATATCAGCTTCTCTGCCTTTTCCTTTTGGTTACTTGGGGCATGAGCGGTGACTTGATAATCACCTTATTTCTCTTGTTTGTATAAATTTGCTAATTTGTGTACTTATTTGATGTCTTCAATTTCCAGGCAGAGCTTTACATTCAGATTTCCTCACTCAATAGTTCCCCCACTATTGCTGCACTGCAAAGTTCTAAGACTCAGCCGGTCATTGACAAAACCAGACCACCAAGGATGTCCCAGCTTCAGTTTCAGTGTCCGGCTAGCCCCATGCCTGCTGCCTCTGCCCCACTGCAGCTGGGACAGCCACAGCCTGGTTACAGCATCCCTTGTTCTTCCGGCACTTTACCCTCAGAGAGTGCCAGCCAGCCTATAAGGAGCTCTGCTCTCCCTGCTGGCTCAGCCACTCCCTACAATACCACCACAGGTTTGTATTTTTTTTTATTTTTTTTTTCAGCTGGAAGAAATTTTGGCATAGTATCCTTTGTCATGCTCGTAATATTTCATTTTTAAAATGTCACACAATTTAGGTACTATTTTGTGTTTTCTGAGATGAGAGTATTTTTTAATCATTTTGTTGTTGCAGTATCTAACATGGCAAACCCTAAAGAGAAGACCCCCATGTGTTTGGTGAATGAGTTAGCCCGTTTCAACAAGATCCAACCTGAATATAAGCTACTTTGTGAGCAAGGACCTGCTCACTCCAAGGTATGTTGGGAGGATCTTTTACAAACAAACCTATGGAGTGACTCCACTTAAGCTGTTGACCTCCTTTTTTTGTTACAAGTTATTTCTTGTGAATGAGAACCTGTTTGGTATTTTTCTTCCTATGGCTCCTGGATCTCTCAGATTTTCTCTGTGAGGCTCACATTGGGAGATCAACACTGGGAAGCAGAGGGGACCAGCATCAAGAAAGCCCAGCATTCCGCTGCTGCTTCTGCCCTCACTGAGACTACACTTCCCAAGCCCACCATTAGGACACCCCGCAACACAGGCAAGAATCCAGGTGGGCCTCTCCCACTGGTTCTGTCATGGCCTCTGTCTTGTGCTTGTTTACAGTAAAGAGTTTTGCTAACATTTAAAAAAAAAAAATTATAGTTTTTGTGTGTACTTGCCTTATAGCAGATGGCGTGACACATACCATGGAGCTGAATGCACTATGTCTAAAGCTTGGTAAAAAGCCCATGTATAAACCTATCGACCCATACCCAGGGATGAGACCACCAAACTTCAATTACAATGTCAGGGCTCCAGGGCCTTACCAGAGATCTATGCAACAGTGAGTTTCCCTTACTTGAAATTTAGAAAAGAGAGCATTCTGCCATTTTGTCCAAAATAATTTAAATTATTTCATGGTGTGTATTTTTAGAACTGAAAAAAGTGCTGCATTTGACAAGTCAACTGTGTTGATTGTGTGTCAAGGTACTACTACCCATTTCCTCCAGTGGGACCAATGTTATACCACGTGGAGTTATCTATTGGAGGCCAGCAGTTTATTGGGAAGGGACGCACACGGCAGCTAGCCAAGCATGATGCTGCTGCCAAGGCCCTGAAAGTACTGCAGAAAGAGCCGATCTTGCAACAGTTGCCAGTGGTGAGAAATGAAAAACACAGCATGAAATGGTGATTAAAAAAAGGTTTGCAGAATTTTTTTGTTTTTCTCTTTTTATATGTTCTCTGCTCTCAACAGATGAATGGAGAGCCTGAGGAGGAGAACCTCAACAAATCAGAAATTAGTCAAGTGTTTGAAATTGCACTGAAACGGAACTTACCTGTAAATTTCGAGGTGAGGTACACATGTACATTTTCATAAATACTTTTAAAATTACATAAATAGAAGCGATAGTAGTAGGGATAGCCAAGGTATCGCCACTCTGCTTATTTGCATTCTAATTTGTGACATTCTTTTGTTCTCCAGGTTTTAAAAGAAGAAGGTCCCCCACACATGAAGAGTTTTTTAGTGCGTGTTACAGTTGGGGAGTTCACTGGAGATGGTGAGGGAAAGAGTAAAAAGATTGCCAAGAAACTGGCAGCTGCAGCAGTGCTGGGGGAGCTGAAGAGGTTACCCCATATACCGAGTATGGAAAAGACCCTGCCACGCATCAAAAAGAAAACCAAATCCATCATCAAGGTAATTAAACCATCGAGCTGGAAAGAGGATGATCTGCACAGACCTAAAGGCTGTCTAACTATGTGATAATTAATATGTTGTGCCAACAGCTGCAGACCAGTCCAGAATATGGTCAGGGTATGAATCCCATCAGCCGCCTGGCTCAGATCCAGCAGGCCAAGAAAGAAAAGGAGCCAGAGTACAGCATGGTGACAGAGAGGGGGCTGCCACGGCGCCGGGAGTTTGTCATGCAGGTAAGTCATTGCATTAACATGATTTACGCATTTGTCTCTGCTTCCTCTGCCTGTGCTTGTTAAATTATCACCCACTGAACTGTTTGATTGGCGTATGCTGCACACTGTCTTGGACAGGTGACAGTGTGTGGTCAGTCTGCAGAGGGAATGGGACCTAGCAAAAAGGTTGCCAAGAGGAACGCAGCAGAGAAAATGCTGGAGCTCTTGGGATATAAAGTGCCTCAGCCTCAACCCCCAAAACCGGCACTCAAAACTGATGAGAAGGTAATTTCAGATTGTAACCAACCAAGTGAGGTAAATATGGCACACAGGATCGTTTTTGTACATGTTAAACTCTCTTGTTTGTTCACTGTCTTGGTGTTCAGACCCCAGTGAAGAAACCGGGTGATGGGCGCAAAGTGACCTTCTTTGAACCTAGTTCTGTAGGGGAGGTGTCATTGGGTGAGTTCCTGGTAGTTGAAGTTAAATGGCCTTTACCAGACTGAGATATTTGGTCCTGTTGAATGTATTTTTTTTTAATTTCATGCCTGTAAAGTAATGTCCTCATACAAATCTTTAAAGCTCCCAAGGAGGAGGACTTCCGCCTACCTTACTTGAGCCACCAGCAGCTGCCCGCAGGTATCCTGCCCATGGTGCCTGAGGTGGCTCAAGCAGTGGGGGCCTGCCAAGGATCCCAGGCCAAGGACTACAGTCGAGCAATGCCTAACCCAGGCAAAGCCACAGTCACTGCCATTATTGCCAATGAGCTGCTTTACGCAGGGACATCCCTGACTGCTGAGACTATCCTAAAGAACAAAAATAACATGACCCAGGTGCCCCATGGACCCCTCACCAGACCGTCAGAACAACTGAGCTATCTTGCATCTGTACAGGGCCTACAGGTAATCACCTGCATGCTTTTATGCATTTTAAATTTATTTAGGCCACTTATGTAAATGGTTTTCTTGAGACTAAAATGAATTAAACTGATTTGCTTGCAGGTGGAATACAAAGATTTTCCTAAAAACAACAAGAATGAGTTTGTGTCACTGATAAACTGCTCCTCACAGCCACCACTCATCAGTCATGGGATTGGGAAAGATGTAGAATCCTGTCATGATATGGTGAGTTTTTATAAAACTAAAAAGTTGATCTGTGCGCTTTGATTTACTAAAAAGGCTTAGTGCATCTCAATGACACCTGGTGATACTTAAAAATAACATTTTATTTTGTGTCGGTTACATTTAATGCTGGGCCATCATACGATCTCAATTAGGGATCGTGTTAAAATTTCGTTCAATCTCAGTTATCAGCATGGGACATTTTTAATTGATATGGCAAAAGTAAGCACAACAACAGCATATCAGAGTCTGCCGGCTACCGTATGCCATGCAGGCAGGATACACCCACTTCTCATTGTAAGCATGGCTACAGTTGTAACAGGAGGTAGTTGAAGAGAAGTTGAAGAGAGAAGTTGGAAAAAGGATAAAAAAAAATGAGTGAAACTCAAGTTGAGGACGGCGAAAATAATGCAGAACGTGAAAGCGACATCACTATCTCATCTGTAACTGAAGATATTCTTGAATAAAAAGGTAAGACCACGTCCATGGTGTGGAAGTGGTTTGGATACCTCAAAAGTGATGAGGAGCAAATTAAGCCGGTCTGCAAAATATCCCAGTGGTTGGTACCAACCTGGTCAGGAAACACCACAGACCTCTTCAGTCACCTGAGACGGCGCCTTATGTTATTAAAATTGTATTGAAAAGTTTCAATGAATCTCTTGGTTCTTCAAGCTCCAATCAGGATGCTACCCGAACTGGCAGAATCAGCAAATATGACATATCTTGATAAAAATCGAGATCAATCAGTATCAAAAAATATATCTTGATAACATTTTCTGCCATATGACCCAGCCATGGTTACATTAGTTTTGCTCTTCTTCACCACTGCAGGCTGCATTGAATATATTGAAGTTGCTCTCTGAGCTTGACCAGCAGTCCAATGAGAGAACAGGAAATGGACCAGTTTCTGGGTAAGCCTTGACCAGCTATCAGTTTGTGCCTACTTACGTCAGCATCTGCAAAAGGATTTAGTTCTGTGGAAAAAAATCAAAATAGGCGTTCGGAGTAAAAATGCAGAGACTGAAATCAACATGAATGAATTGCAAGATGTAATAATAACCGCTGCATGTGAATTCAGCTGTTGACTGATTAACTTTTGAATATGACAGTTAACTGGTCTCATTTTTTCTCAGATGTGGCAAGCAGGAGATTGAAGGTGATCTGCACATCAAACAGGCTAACTCAAGCACATTGGCACAGCCCCTGGATGGCACTGTTTAGATGATCAGGTTTGGTTGTAAAGCACTACAGAAAACTCAAGACACTGTGTTCATAGTTGGGTTTTATATGGCTGCAGGAGGCTTTGGACACTGTGGGCTCAAAACTGTCACTGTTCATAATCATAGATTCCAAATGTTCACAGTTAAACAAGATTGATTTGAAAAAATTCTTTCTTCTCCTTAATGTTGTTTAATTGTTCACATAACTATGTAGTTGCTTTGTAGAAAAATTAGCTGCATCCTAGTCAGTGATACGGGGGTTTACTTGGTGGGGTAAAAAGCGCTGAACTGTGAACTATGATTTTTTTTTTTTTTAACTTGTTAGAACCTTTTTCCTCTCAGTTAGGGGTTTTCAACCAATGCGGTTCCACTGCTGGTTTTTGGTTTGTGCTGGTTTACAGTACATTCATCATACAAACCTTGTAAGAGCCAGTTTACTTTTCTCACTGGCACAAGAGTCACCATTGAATCACCATTGTAAATGTCGCCAATTTCCCAGCATTGCTAGGACAACATGTTCCTCTTTGTACATATTATTTATTTGTTCAGAGTTAAGAATGTTATCTTTATTTGTTTTTTTGTTTTGTTTTGTTTTTTGGAAGGGAAGTAGATGGCACCATTTAAAAACACCAGGCCGCAACGGACTATCGTTAGCATATCAACTCTGTCAAATTGCCTACTAACAAGCCGCCTATTGCACACCCAAGTAGCATAGCAGACAGTTCACTGTTCAGTGAACAGCTGGACACATTTTGCATAAACGGATGTTGAAATTGCAGTACTGTTTCTATTGTACATCCTGTCTTCAAAACAAAAGCATCACCGGCTTTATCTTGAAAACAACCGCAGTTGTGGTACTTTTCCATTATTATTACTATTGAAGATTTGAAATCTTCAGAACAATTGCAAATCTTTAAATAGCCCTTACTTGGATGAACCGATCGCATAGTGGGAGTTTACATGGTAAATTTCTTGCATGAAATTTTTAAAAACCTTTTCGTTACAGATAACCATTTCAGAGCAAAAAGTACGGTCCGCTTCCATGCCTGGTGTTTGTTGATAAAAATGGCGGTCATAATGTTTTAATTGGTCCATCGTCATAATAAACCTGCCGCCACCGGTTCTTTTTCTTTGTAGACCACCAAAGTGTT
>CAAKHG010008765.1:1334-20714 GCA_901007715.1 Dactylopterus volitans
TAAAAAAAAAACAAAAAGAAAAAAAAAAAAAAAAAAAAAAAAAAAAAAGCTTAGCGTTTCGGGTGAATATCACAGTGTCCCTCCACACACACACGCACGCACACACACACGCACACACACACACAGACACACACACACAAACACACTCTCAGCAGCGAGACTCTGGACTACCCTGTACCCCTCCTCGATATCCTTCTGCTCCATCTCCTCCCCGATGTCACTATGAGATGGAAAACAAAGGCTAAAAGGGGCATGGTAAGTTGAGCTCGCGATTCTGCCCTGTCGGACATATTAACATGAGTGCATTTAGATGCAGGAGACAAGTGATGCTGTTGTCTGCTAAAGGATGTGCTGTGCTGTAAGCCTCAGGCTCAGATTAGCAGATTCGTGGAAGGGTCAGTGACAGAGATGCTGTTTTATGTGACCATTCTTAACCACTGAATCGCTCTTAAAACTTTTCATTCTCGCAGCCACTCGCTTGCCTTGTGCTTTGAACTTGATGTTAGTTTGGAGCAGAGCTTTTGCTTTTGCTTTTTTTTTTATTTTTTTTTTTTTTTATTTTTATTTTTTCATCCCTTTTCTTATTCCTGACAGGAGGTTTATCTGAACTTGGTGCGGGGTTGAGGTAGTTTGCTGTTGTTGATCCTTGGCTTGATGCTGTCGATGTAAAAGGAGTCTGACATGTATAATTGAGAGGAGCACAAGAGCAGCTCTTGTTAGGCATCCGGTTTGTTTAGATTGCCGGGCAGCTGAGACTCAAAGGAGAATAGGCGACGCTTTGACGCGAACATGCACATTTTGTGTAGATATCTCATACCTTTCCTCGGACTCCTCTTTTTGATGTCTGAATGGGAGCGCTGGAGCATTAGTAGTGGCTGCTGTAATACAAAAAATTTGAAGTGCGTTAGCTTATCGTGCCCTACTGTCAGGCAGGAAAGTGGGTTAAAGTCCATCGTGAATATGAAACCCTGGAATTAAGTCAAATTTACATTTTGTTAAAGATTACTCCTTTTATTGATGCATATAATCATATTCATGGACCATCTGCTGATTTGGCAAGCATGGATCAAACTCACAAAACAGCCTTGCTAACCTTTTAAGTACAAAATAGTCTGGCTTAACTCGGAGAGCCCAGAAGTGTGCGTGTATGTGTGAGTGTGAGAGATTGAATGGATATTGGATAATACTTAATTTAGATCCTCCAGGCTGCTTATGCCATATTTTATTTTATCATGATCGCTTTGGTAGCAGACGAGGGCTCGTGTTTGAACAACTGAGCAAATAATGTTTGTCTGACAATAAGCAAGGCAAAATCTTGGTGTTAGGAATCTGATTGAACTCTGCAGCTTTGCGTTTATATCTGTCGCCATGGTGACGTGGATTTCACAGTGCAGTGCTGCACCTGGTTGCGGTCGCCACACGAAAGCTCACCTCTTCAGTGTAATAAGACACTGCCGAAGGCTTTTTCTTGTTATTCTGATAACTGATTGAGTTCTGAACTGTTTCCCAGTGTGTGTCTCACAGAAATGGGAACTCACCATCGGGCATCCTTACTGCATGAAATACTTATGTTCGTCTCATTCCAAACAAAGCTTACGCAGATTGAGAATTCATATGCCAGAGGTAAATCCGAGTTAACACGGATTTATACTGGCATGAGTTAAAGGACTAGAGTTTGTAATCCAGGTGGCCAAGGGATTTTACCATACAGTGGCAAAAATCACTTAAAACTCCCCCAACATCCTGAGCCACTGAGCTCAGTAAGCAGACAGATTGTTCAGAATTGATGACAGCACAACTATATCGGAGCTAAACTCGCGCGCGTGCGCATCCATGTGTTTGTGCGCGTGCGTTTGTGCTGTATGCGCGCATATGCAAACGTCTCTCCCTCCCATATATACTCAATTAGAATCAAAGGGACAGTTTAGAATGAGATTATTTTCCTTCGACGGGGCATGCTGGGAATATTGCCCTCCGTCTAACGCGAGCATTGCGAGCATGAATAAAAAGAAAAGCAACTTCCATTTGAGTGACGCAACAGGCTATGATATTGAAATAATTTGCGTTTTCGTTGCACGCGGTTGATCGGCAACACGCTGGAAATACTGCAGGGAAAACAAAGGTGCATCTGTGTGCGTGTGCGCGCGTGCGCGCGCGTGCGTGCGTGTACGCGCGCGTGCGTGCGTGCCCGTGTGCACATGTGTGTGGAGGACAGAGGAGCAGAGATAGAGTGGAGTTGTTTAATGACAGGAACAGCTGACTCATTTAGAGAGAGCAGTGAAAGGTAATTAACCCTGGGAAAACTACAGCTGCCATGCGAGCTGTTCACTTCAGTGCAATCTGATTAGAAATCACTGCTCGAGTCCCTGACTCCTTTCAGACACTGTGTGTTCGAGGTAAACTTTTCCCTTTGCCCCGGAGAGCCCCAGAGCACTGGAGACCTGCCTTTTGTGCCGGGGGATTAGCTGGAACGGTTACTACGTTTCTCTAAATTGCAGACCACCTGGTCGCATTCATGCAACCTCCTCCATAAAAGGGCCCTCCTTGGGCAGGAACAATGAGCAGGATTACTCTGCTCATTGTTACACCAGGGCTGGAACTTCTTTTTCCCCAAACACCTGTCCCCAAATTAGACAGGTTTGAAAAAGCATGTTCACAACAGAATTCAAAGATTCAAACTAACATGAGAGTGGTTTGGCAGACTGGAGCCTTGCCAAAGGATGAATTGTCTGCCGCTCCATTTATTATGCTATTGATGCATAATGTAGTGCAAGAAGATACAAATTTTATTTGTCTCAATATTTTGGTGTTCTTAATTGGATTGAAATTCACAAATAAAATAGCATATCATCTAGGCCCCCCTTCACATGATGAGGGAACTAAAAGCACCAGAAATTTGGTCAAAAACAGAAATTGGCTCTTTGATGTCAGAAGAAACAATCTGGACTTGGTGCCTCTGTGTGGTCCGGCTCCAGATGAACTCAATTTAGAGGGAAGGCTTTGGGATGACTTTGGAAGGCGATTACAAGATTCATAAATCACCTCGGCAAAGGTGTCACCATCTGACTCTTTTATGGGACTCTTGCTAACTCTGTCCAATAACAAGTTTCCCCTGTAGTTATGCCATCATAACAAATCATTGAAGCGATAGTGGCTAGCCAGGCTCCTAATTGTCTGTTAAGAATTCTGTGAGCTGTGTTCTTTTATTGAAGCATCTCTGTCTTGGAGAAGTGATAAGATGCCAATACGCTCCTCTATAAAAGTACTCTTTGGCAATCGGCACAAACACTTTGCTTGGCCGTCAGGGTAACTGTGAGGCTGTCATATCTGAAATCGCAGTTGACTTCAAGATTTTTCACTGTGTCTGCATGAATCCAGAACCCCAATCAGACGGAGGAATGCTCATACATCGCCGGCAGAATAATATTCTCTCAGATAGATTTTTTTTTAAATCTTCCATGTTATTTACAAAGCGCAGATGAGGGTCCTTTTTTTTGTTTTTTTTTTGTTTTTGCTGTGATTTAAATAAACTCATCCTTCTTTTGAAAGCATCCACGAGGGTAACCTTTAACAACATTTCCCATTATCTTATGTTCCATGATGCAACTGAAAGGCAAAATTTACAGTGCTGTTACATGTGGATTCGGTCCATATAACCAATAATTAAGCATTCAGCATCAGGCCAAGTTCTAGACATAAATTAGGCATCATGGATTGCTTTTCCCCTCCCCCCTTTCCTAAAATATATCGCAGTCATTGTTCTAATGTCCAGCTGGTATTTAGGCTCTTTGACCACTCGCAAAAAATAAAAAAAGGCCAAAAAAAAAAGGAAAGTTGTTTATCTGAATGCTCCCTGAACAGAAGTTGATTTTAGTCTCCCAGCACAGCTTAATTTACTCACCACGCATCCATTTGCATGTCAATGAAAAATGGCAGAAGCTTCTCTGTGCTCTGCTCTCCGTATAAATTTTTTTTTTTCTTTTTTACCTGCTTCCCACAAAAGAAGGTGTGAGCACTTGAAAATCCTGCCAACTCACCTTTCGCTCACGGCCGCGGATTTTGTGTTCAGCTGATTCCCCGCACAGTAACTCGAACCTCCTATAGGGTAAATATAAACCCAGATCGGCTCTCTATATCCTCAGACATTCATTACAAGGAAATATGAAAGTAAAAGGTTCTATCTTTTGCCGTTTGCTCTTTATTATACATAAACAGAAAACACTTAGCATGTAAAATTAATGTGAAAATCATTCCCGGGGTAAACTATAAACACAGAAGTTACCCCGCACATTTACCCTTTTTTTTCTCCTTCCCCTAGATCAGAGTGTAATTGCCAGTAATCAGGTCTGTTTGCTGCTGATAAAACCACTCTGAATGCGAGGAACCCTCTTTGTGTGATGACTCAATTATGCCAGAAGTGGCTCATCAAACCTGGCCCATCAGCTGCTTTAATAAATAAGGAGGAAAACTTGCTGCAGGCGCATTATAATTCCATTCATTCCATAATTAAATCCATTCCAGTTTTAACCCTTCACTCAGTGTGCTTCTGGAAGAGGAAACAAAAACAGGGGAGGAGGGGGTGGCGGCGGCGGCGGCGGCGGCGGCGGTGGGGATACACACCAGACAGTGACCTTGCACAGAGCACCCATCCGTTCCCTGTAATTCAAAATGATACTGTTGAGGAGAGGTTAAGAGAAAAAGGCTTGTGGAGAGAAAGGATGGGAATCAGTTAAGTCGCGGCTCCTGCTTATTTTTTTTTTTTCATTTTTCCCCCAAGTATGCATTGTTTCCAGCCTTAGACAGTAATTATATTAAAAGAGTAATCTAATCATAACAGTTGGTTGGTTGAGTGTGCAGCACTGACATTTTGAAATCTTGTTTTGTGTAATCTCATTTACCTCTATCATCTCGCCTGTACTGCCCCCCCCCCCACACCCCCTTTCCCCCTCCTGGCCCCCCACCACCCCTCTCACACACACACACACACACACACACACACAGACACACACACACACACGCGCACACACACCCCCTCCTAGCTCCCCCTATCTAAAGGAAATGTAAATAACGTAATTAATTTTATGGTCTCCAGAATCTTACTTTGCTACTCTGGCCTGCTTTATTGGTTTCAAGATGAGGTATCTGCACAGTGCACAGTGAGTTTTTTTCACTCTATCACAGTAATGTCTGTGTTAATTACATGAGAGCATCCCAAGTGCACGGATAAGCTGGGAACAAGGGGACACAAAGACTCAAGGTCAGTGATGAATATCCACAGCAGCTGCACAGTATTAATAAGGCATTATGTGAAAATAATAATAATAGCATCACTTACCAAAAAAAAAAAATGCGGAAGAGTGGTTAGAGCAATGTCAGGAGCGTTTTTTTTGGGTTTTTTTTTTATTTTTTTATTTTTTTTTAAGCCAGATATTCCCTCTCCATCATCTCAGCTTGGATGCAGCCTTGTGATAATGGTGCGAGGCAATGGTTATTCATGATTGCCGGACTGGGAAGGGTCTGTGTCTTTTCTCCCCCAGTCGCAGCCCATTCTCTCCTCCGTGGTGGGAATGCTAGCAGATGGGGTTAGGGGGAAATGGGCTGGGCTCAAGGACAGCTAGCAGCCAGATTAACACATAGAAAATCTCATAGACCCTTCAGCATCAGGCTGCCTCCTTTTCCCCCCTGAGAAATCTGTCCTGGATGCAGGCAAACCCGTCCTCTGAGAAGCATTATTTGTGTTGGACTTGGGGTGTGTGCATGTGTGTGTGCGTGTGTGCGCGTGTGAGGGAGGGGGTGGAGGGCACATAAATATGATTCAGCAGATGATGAACCAGCTCAAATAGTAGTGAGTCTTTTTCATATGCTAATGAACCCGAGTGAATACACCCCTCCTCCGCCGAAACTCCCCAACCCCCCCCCCCCACAGTTTTGTTTTTCCGGGGAATCGCTCTGTGAGCTATAATTAAGAAGATGTTGTTTTTTGTTGTTTTCTTTTTTTTTTTTCAAAGCTAACAGAAATAAATAATTCCATAATAAGATCTGTGAAGTGAAGAGGCTTAATGTACTCATTGTGTTCATCCTTGTTTTCCCTCTTGGATGTTTTGTATTAATTAGAAGCAAGCAATTTGATCTCTGTCAAGCAATCAATTTGCATCGTGTTCCTTATTCCATTTGAGGTTTTAAAATGCTCTTTCCACCTTTTTTTTTCCTTCCCCTTTACGACTGCGTGATCACATCCATGTCTCTGTACGTACATCGCTAATGATAATTTTCACATTATTTCTGTTATTCACATTCATGTATGTGTGTGTGTGTGTGTGTGTTGTTGTTGTGCGTTTGCAGGGAATGAATTACATGATCACCTCCTGAGAGATAAGAAGTGTGAAAGCAGCGACCAGGGTGGACAGTGTGGACCTGGCATCTTATCCCGTTGGGCGTTCGGCAAACAACAAGCGAAGGTAAAATGAGAAAAGTTTAAAAAAAAAAAAAAAAAGTAAAAATGAACTTTATTTAAGGACGAAAAGTCTCCGGGAATAAAAAAAACGCTTGGGTGACACCGCTGTGGGTAAGTGAGCGAGCCAAGTGGCGGGGTGTCGCCGCTCTCTTCACACGCTGAGATCAGTTTTACCTGTGCAGGGCTGAGGGAGGCCGGCTGCTGGTGTACTCGACTAAAGCCCAAAAAGTATTGCTGAGTCTGCCTTTTTTCTTTTTTTTTTTTTTCTTTTTTTCCTTTCTGACGCGACTGTTGCCTGCGGTTGTCAGGATGTCTCCGCTGTATCTGCTCCTGATGAAACTTTCTTTGAAATGCTCATAGGATAACGTTCAGACAGAGATCTGCTTTGTTGCCTTAGTTGGGAGGCGTTCTCGATATTATTATTTCGACATTATTGTGATTTCAGATATTTTAACTGTATGTTTTGGGAACAGCTTCGCACAAGCAAAAAACAACAACGCAAAACCACTGGCGCTGAGCTCCAACTTTGTACATTTGTGGCATTTTTTTCAGCGCGCTGAGCTTTATTTAAGAGATGTTTGAGTAACTTTTTCGACATGTGATCGGGCCAGACGCAGGCAGACGCTGCGCTATTTACTGAGCACAGACGTTTTAGTCTTAAGCAAAGAGACAAACTTTACGTAGATGAATTTGAATCTGAGTACCTTTACCACAAAACGGCCTCCGAATCCGCTCGCTTATGCGATTTTATGTGATTTTCCTTTATTACGCGGAAATAGGGCCACAGTCGTTTCAAAACCAACGCAGACTCCACTTTCCCGCATCTCAACATGAAACGATGTCGTCTTCACCCTCGTCATTGCCGATAGCGTAATCATAACAAGGTCTCGCTCAGACCCTGCAGGTAAACGCAAACTCTCGTGCGCCCCTGAGTGTATTGCGCTTTAAGTAAGCACTCATATTTACGTTTGTCTCTGTTGGCTCGGCCCGTGAGAACGTCCAAACGTATACGTCCGCGCGGGCCCGCCCTCGTTGCCGTGACGATCGTCTTTGTTGAGGGAACATTAGATAGGCTGGTTCAAGTTTGGCCACTGATGTAAAAGAATTGTCTGTTGAAGAGCAGCGCTGACAAACATCTGTTTTGCTTTGTCCGACTCAAACCTACTTAAAATATGAAGCTGGAGACGCAGCCATGAAGCTGAAAAATGCTGAAATTTAATCAGTTCTATTGTATGGGTAGACTAAGAGCTGAATATATTATAAAGATTTGGAGTTACTGCTAATTTTTGGGGGGCTTATGCTCAGTTGAGGCTGCATCATGTCTTTTTATATAATCAAATTGTATCTCTTATTAAAATTTTTAACAAACAAATTAGTATCCTTTCTTATCCAGAGACATTTTTGGGTAAAGTATAACTCATTCAAATCATAAACTCCCCGGCACGTCTAAAATGTCAAACAATGAAAATAAAAACAAAACAAAAAAAAAAAACACCTCAAAACAACCTGGCCATAACCGAGTGTGAGTCAGTGTTGATATTTAGGTACACCGATAGCATCATCTGAACTTTGATTAATGCCCGTGTTACAATCTCGGGTTGGCGGATGTAAGAGCAACATTTTGCTATCAGAACAACAAATTTATATAAAATGTTGAAGCGTGTCTGTGTGCACAAAAAAGTGTTACAAACTAACGAGGTACATTCATTTCTACAGAACGTAATCTATAGTGTTTGGGAGTTGTTTGTCTCAATAGGCTGTAGTAATCAAAAGTAATGAACCTATTATGAGCAGGACCTCTGAGGGCTCAGCGTGGCATTAAGAGTGTGGCACATAAAAGGTTTATTAAAGGAAATTAAGGTCCATCACTGCCACACCTGCTCCCCTATTATAAATGTATGACAGGTCAGTGCCTTCAATCACAACAGCAAACGAGAGAGAGGAGTCATGTTTCCCATTACCAGGGAAAAGTAACAGCATATCCTATGACTCACAGATTTCACTGGCCTGTGACCACTATACACCACCATCAGCCCGGAATAATTATGTTTAATAGGTTTTATTTGGGACCCACAAGCAACAACCAACGAGAATGGATGGATTTTAGCAACTATTTTTGTCTAAACACACACACACACGCGCGCGCAATGTGACTGTGGCGTCTGTCTGTACTTTCATGTCATTATTTAGTGTCATTACATTTTTACTCACCTTTGAAACTTTTTCCAACCTTACTCTCCCTCTCCCTCTTTTCCTCTCTCTCTCTCTCTCTCTCTCCCATGAACACCGCTCTTGTTTGCATATGACCGGATTTTCGGCGGCTGTTTGTGGTGTTGTTGTGCGCGCGAGGGCTCGCAAACGACCAGCCACTCCGGGCTCTTAGTTGACAAGAATCGACTGCAGTCCGCGAAGTCTTCAATTTTAAATTACTCTAGAAAATCCATTTAAAAAAATAAATAAAACTGCCATTTTAAAAGTTTTTTTAATTTATTCATTTATTTTTTTTTATGCGATTACAATCGTCCCCAAAATTCACTGGGGTCTTCCCAGGCTGACGCTCCACCCCTCCACCACGTTTCACTGAAATTCACCAGGTAGTTTTTCATATAATCCTGCTAGCAGAGGGACAAGAAAGAAAAAAACGATAGATCTGAGTTGGAAAAAAGAAAACTGAATAAGTTCCTCCCTATTCTTCTTCAACCCTTTACCAAGTTCAGTGAAATTCAGCTCAGTGCTTTTTTTTTTTATTTTTTTATTTTTTTTTACTCTTCTGCACAATTTCCACAAACAAATAAACACATGTTGTGGAAAACGACCTGCATGGCGCTGGTGACAATTTCCTGAACGTTTTTTTAGATTAAATGTGGATGATGAATTAATCGCACCTTCCATGTTTCACTTACAGATGGATTCTGAGGGCGAGGAGCAAACCCTGAAAACGGGCAACGGCAGCACAGGTGAGCGCGGCTCTCAGTTTTAGTGTGCTTTTAACTGCTCGCGCTCGCGAGCGCGCACACATACATATTCCACTTATGAGGGGCGAGGGGTATCAGTTCAACAATCCAACTTTATAACTGTCAATTTTATGTATTATCTTACCGATCTGAAGAGCACTGCACTGCCATTTCATTATTCTGAGGGGAATAACTTCATTAAATTGGAACACTGGCTCAAATTAGTTAAGGAGTGTGTCTATATTGTGTGATTGAAAACCCCGAAACGGGATATGTCATTACGCGAGTGTTCAGGGCCTCTGAGGCCTGCCTGCTCGTGCCGCCGCCATTACTACATCTGGGGACATTTGTGAAAAGTGTTATTATTGGTTTGCGCTTCACAGGAGTAGGGCTAGAACTTGTGAATAAGCTTCCTGTTTGCCCCTGGGAAAATTGATTTACCCTTTTAGATTGTGTTGTCAGCTCTGTCAAAGGATGAGCTACAGCTGGACTGAATGAAAAGCTTTTCAAATCAATGAAGACACCACTTCGGCGTCCTTATGCCGGTTGCGACCGTTGGGGTTGTGAAAGAGAATTAAATCTATGGTAAAAGGCTGGATGAAGCGCGTGGCAGCACAACATGCATTATCTTTGCTGCGGATTTTTTTTTTTTTTGTTGTTGTTGATGAGGAACATGTCAGCTGATTCTGCGCTACTGTGGTTTAAATGTGTGCATGACTTTTTTTCTTTCTTTTTTTTTTTTTATCTTCCCTGTCCTCCTCCCCTCCTGGCCTTTGTTTCACAGGGCTGGCCGACTGCGTCACCGAAAGCCACAGGTGAAGATTTTAACCGCATAAATACTTTTTTTCATCTTTATGCCAAAAAAACAAAAAACAAAAAACGAAGGGATATTATTTTTCCGCCCCGATCATAGACGCGACTCACTAAGAGAGAACTTTATCATGTATAAAAATGCCAGAATTTAGCAGTTGGACTGTTTAGAGCGCGGCCAGCCAGCGAAGCCTCCGTTGACCCTGCTGTGCTTTTTTTTTTTTTTGTCTCCTCTTCCCTCCAGCCCATATGGGTCCATGGCGAGGAAGAGGAGCGCTCAGGAAGGGGTGCAGGGAGCCCCCATCAACAAGAGAAAGTCCCTGCTGATGAAGCCCCGCCACTACAGCCCCAGCGAGGCATGTGAAGAGGAGAGCGAGGACCTGGCACCACCACAGGACAAAGAAGAGCTGAGGAACATTGACACTCCAGCAGGTAAACAGATGTCCTGTTGTTTTGTCTGTTTTGATGAACAATTGACGCTGAATTTTAAAATCCCATCTGTTGCATTCATATTTCCCTCCCTCTGCCATCAGCCAGCAGCCGCAGTCATTGTGCAGTGGAAGTGAAAGACTACACTGCTGGGTCCACATTAGTTGTGTCTCACGTCCACAAATTGAAGTTTTGACAGCTGATCTGCCATGATATTTTTGGCTTGGCTGTACCCTCTTTTGATGAGGCCAGATTTCAGACCCCTCATCTGTCCTCTTTCAATGGCCAGTCCAAACCCATTGAATCCATAGAATGAGAAAACTGAATAGGAGGCTGCACCAGCTCACTTTGATTTAAATTAAACTTCCTCCATTCTTTTTAATTGAATTTTTATCCAAGTTGCCTATTGTGGAAACAAATTAGCTGTCAACATTGCTTGGCAAGATTGGCTGACGCTTTACTGTTTTGATTTATTTTATTTATTTATTTATTTCCCCCCTCGCCCCCACAAAGACCTCTCAGCCATAGGTCTGTTTCAGCTAGAACAGTTAAGGATAGTTTATTTTCTCTGACGCTGTCCTTTTCAGGGGCAAAAATGTTTTCTTTTTTGCTAATGAATTGAATTTTGTGCATTTTGGCAACAATGCTTGTGGTGTACACGTGCATTCTCGCCCACTATAATCTGCACTGATTTGGTATATTTTTAACGATGTAACTAAGCAACAAACGTAATTGTCCCTTTCAAAAGCTTTTGTTAGGCCCTCTAACACTGTCTAATACATAATTAGGTATAATGCCTACAGCTCATTATAGTACACATGTGTGTAGTTAAATGGACCAGGAGAGTAGCTCATTGAATTGTGTGGATTCACTGGAAATGGAATGTACTTGTTTCCCCCGGTTCATATTACTTTACAATTATTTAAGTAATTCACTGTGCATCATAGTTTTTTTTTTTTTCCTAGGTTGCCGTGTGTCCTCAATGCTTCTTTTTTTTTATCATCATCCATTATTGATGGTATATTTTTTTCCTTATTTAAACCTGAATATTCGGTGGATTATAGCCTAACCCAAAAGGAAAAGCTGCCAAAAATAAATGTGTCCAATGAACACAGATATTGATAAACATTTTCATTTCCCATTGTCATTGTTAGATTTTTGGAGGTATTATATATCGAAAACCAAGAATTGTAAAAGCGGACTGGAGGCTTGAAAGAATTTAGCAGCAGGAAGCCGGTCATATCTACATTTTAACAAAAAGGGGGGAAAAAAAATAAGCCGCTCGTTTGGTCGAGGCACACTGTGTTCAACTGCAGCCAACTGCAGCCCTGCTGCAGAGTGCTGGTAATGGCTATTCTGGAGTACAAACTGTTCACCTGTTCCAACACACAAACCACCGGAGGGATCCAAGTTTTTTTCCTCCATCTCTTTCCTCTTTCACTGCACTTCTTTGTGTGTGTGCGTGCGTGTGCGTGCGTGCGTGCGTGTGCGTGCGTGCGTGTGTGTGCGCGCGCGCCCGCGCGTGTGTGTGTGTCTGTGTGTCTGTGTGCTTGTCTGACTGCATGCGGCTGTGTTAGGCCTGGGAGTCCATCTGGATGAAAAACAAAACCCTTGCTGCCTACTTTATAAATGTAAATACGTGTAACTGGCTTTAATTTATTTATTTTCATTCAGCATGGTTTATCTTTCAAATATTCTTTACGGCGCCCGTGATAAATTTGAATGGTGTTTGCTGGAGCTAAATGCCTGTATAACCAGACCTGATGAATTCCACCGCACTAAAGTCGTGTTCTCCCCTTCACTGGAGCCACGCGTTTTATTTCGGAGACTTTAAGGCTCTTTTGGTGAGGATTAAGTTTTTAATAATGAGTTGTAGCTGTCTGATAATGCCTGTGTCTGTGTCCTCATCGTCATCATCACCACCACAAGCAGCAGCAGCAGCAGCAGTGTGATCTGATTCTCGCAATCCGTCTCTTTCTATCTTCTCAGCCTACTGAATCCGACTTTTGGTTTGCTCTGTGATGTTTGGCCACTTAAGAGGATAGAAACCTGCAGTCCGGCCTACAGAAAGTAAAAAAGCCCTTAAAGCCTTAATAGAGCATAAGTTTGAATGGTTTGGGGGGATCAAGAGAGATTTTATTGAATCAATCCAGATGATAGCTTTGTTAATCACTGCCCGTGACTTAATATAATCAGTGGTGTTAATAAAGTGTTGTTTCAGATGAATTCTGAGGGATAACAGCCGTAACCCTCTTTGTCTGTTCCACTGATCGGACTTTCGGTGCAGAAGGCTTCACACAGTCGTTTGGCTTTCTGCACGCTGCTGCCGGCAGCTGAGGGGCAACGCAAAAAAATATTACTCAGCAAAGTAATGTGCGGAAAACACATTAAAAGATTTAAAATGAAAATGCACGCGTTATGAAGGCACGTTGCGTTATTGTCGCACTGTAGGGAAAATAAAAACAAAAAGAGGACTCTCTATGCAAATTATATAGAACATTATTGGGAAAACTATTTTCAAAAACTCTCCCCTAAAACAATTATCTTCCATTTTAATTGCATGATTTCTTTTTTTTTTTTTTTTTAATTTTCATACTGAACTAATGTTTTTGTTTTGTTCATCCAAATCCTTTTTTTTGTTGTTTTTTTTTTGTTTACTCAGTTTTACTTTTTAATGCCTTTTGGCATTTGACATCTAAGCTGTTTCAACTATTTCAAACTCCATCCCTGATAAACCGCATGTGAATGCAATAATCAATATTGACCACTTTCCCCGCATTTTGTATTTTGATTCACGTTCAGTGAGCAAGCCAGTCGTTTCTGTCTGTGCTGTTCTTGGCTGTTGTGTCTGGTTTTTTTTTGGTTTTTTTTAAATCATTTCTTTCTCCAACAAAATGACTGTCAGGTTTTGACTGAGGTGGAGGGTTTGCTTCTCCTAATCCAAGTTCTGCCACACGCTCAGACAGCAGCAGCAGCTCACACAGATTTCTTTTTTCATCTCCGTGTTTTTGATTTCTTCCATCTGTCTTTTTAGGAATCCTCTTCACTTTCCTTGTTCTCATCCCCAGAAACAATCATTTTGTGTTTTTAAACCAGTTTTGCTTCTGATGAAAACATGTTGCTGCTTTTTTTGAACTTAAAAATACACATAACTAATTAAAAACTGATTTTCCCCTATCTATCGTTTCACTGTAAATCCCTTCATAATCCTAAATCTATATTTGGGTGTTGCTCCAATAGGAGAGTCAGAGGAGGAAGAAAACAATTCTGTTCCTCATCTCCAGGTTTCATGTTCAGCCAGCAGACAGAAGGGTCATATATGTTCTAAATCTAAAATATGCTGGAGTAATTGCTTGGAACTCTTGTGACCTTATGATTATCATTTCTATTGCAGCACATGTTCCTAAGATCCTCTAGATGGTTATAAAAACATGTTTTTCTCAAGATATTCATAGAAAAGTAACACAAAATCTAAAACCCTAAATGGATTTGCAGAAGATTACAAAGACAATTCCTATCCTGTCTGTGACTGAGGGCTCTCAAAAGAACATGTTTGGTCTGTTAAGTCTCGGAAACATGTCAAATAATACGCGTTTTCTTGTTGTTCCAGATGAAAACTTAAATAACATGAACGGGCTGGCGAGCAGAAACGGCTGCGGCGACGCGGCGGCGAAGCCCGCCGACTCGCTCGGGTGGTCCGAGGTGGCGTCTCACGGCTCGCCGCGGTGTGAGGTCGACACGCCGGAGCCTCAGATGGATGAGGACGACGCGGAGCTCCTCAACAGTGAAGCGGAAGACCAAAGCCAAGATCGAATGAGCGGCGCGTCATCGCCACAGAGTCCGTACGGAGACGTGAGGGAGGCTGAATGGGAGCCCCTGCCTCTGTCCGCCAAGGTGGACGACTGCAGTCCCTCCAGAGCCTCTGAGGACCTTTCGGGGAGGAACGGCCACATGAAGGAGGAGCCTCACTCCGAAATGGGCGGCCCGATGGGTCGAGCGAGCATTTTTCACACTGAGGCGCTGAGATACCGGCTGCTTCCCACAGAGGAAGACAGCGAGGGGGAGTCAGAGGCGGAGAGGCCTCCTCGGCTGGAGGGATGGGCGCTGGGCCTCCACGAGAGAGGCCTGGAGATGAGCCGAGGAAGGGTCAACCTCAGCCTCCTGGAGCAGGCCATCGCCCTGCAGACAGAGCAGAGACAGGTCCTGCACCACGCCTACAGGGAGATGGACCGATTCCTCATGGAGCAGATGACCAACGAGAGAAGGCACCATAGGATGATGGACATGGAGAGCAGAATCAACTATCATGGGGGAAAAGGTAGCGACGCAGCGGGGGACGAGCCGATATAGTTGATCTAAAAAGGATGAAAGGCGACCAGTGTGGAAATCAATATATCTTCATCTAGGATAAACCAGAAATGTGATTTGGACAATTGGGTGCTGCAAAAAAACATGAAAAAGAAAGGGACCATACACATGGAGGAGGAGGTGAAGGGGGGGGATCAGAGGGTGGAAATCCTCTTAAGTACTAAAAACATTTTGGCAACAAGTAAAGTAATATATAAACAGACTAAAATAATGAAGGGCAAAATTTTTCTGATGGAATTGCTACTACTCAGAATATTGGATTTTGATAGGAATCAACTGGATATTTAACCATGACCATAAGTCTTAAATCCTCCTAAAGTACCTCTCATGTTTCCCTCTGATTCTTCAAATGACTGTGGCTAAATGTGTAATCCTAGATGTAATCTTTCGATGGATGGGCATTAAGAAGTGAATGCTCAGTGTTGAACTGCAGCCTTAACTAAAATGACAGATTAATAGATGCGTTTTGTGGAGAGAGAGAGAGAGAAAAAAAAAAAAGTGTCTGGCTTTGCATGATATCTCAATCTGTTGACCTGTGTACAATATGTATACGGCACAGTACAAGTGCATTAGATGCGCGCTTCACTCGTCGCCGCGCGCGCGGCATTGTATGAGCTCAACGTGAAATCGTGTCCTAACGTGTCTGCAGATTCTCCACGGACAGATAAGAAGGATATTAAGTGTCCAACTCCCGGCTGTGACGGCACCGGTCACGTGACCGGCCTTTACCCGCACCACAGGAGCCTGTCGGGGTGTCCCCATAAAGTCCGAGTCCCCCCAGAGAGTAAGTCCCACGCGCAGCTCTGCGGATAGAGTGTTTATTTATCCGTTGTGCGGCCACTCTCTTGCCAGTTTATTAGGTACACCTCGATGGAGCTAAGGCAGCGTGTAACGCAACGGGCCGGCAATAAGCCGTGGCCTCATATGATGGTTTCTGTTCCGAATATTTTGTCGAATAAGATGGGAGGGACGATATATTAGCGACACCTCTCAGTGTCGACGAGGAGACTTCAACTCCTCGCTCGCATAGACTGACTGAAAAGTGAGGGGAGGATTTATTGCAGGGAGGTTGTATTATACTGCATTAAGTTTACCTCATAATTTAACTGATCATTTTCTAAAAGTTTGACAATCAACTACAGCCACTGGAACCCGCCCAGCAATAAAGTTTTGCTTATACATTTAGTCCAAGTAGAAGATGTACATAAAACTTCTGAAAATAGACTTAAAGGGATTTCTGTCTTGCCTCTCTCTCTCTCTCTCTCTCTGTCTCTCTCTCTCTCTCTCTCTCTCTCTCTGTCTCTCATAATGTGTTGTAATGTGTGAATATTGAATTCTTTTGCCTTCGCATTGGCGATTGTTAAGTCATTTCAATATAACTCAACAAACATTCAACATTAAACAGTAATGTTACAAAAGGAACAGAAAAAGTAATTAACTTTTTTTTTTTTTTTTTTTCAAAAAAGGCGTGTGCTCTTAGACTGGAGGCAGTATTTGCAAATCAAAGGGCTAGCTAACACAGTATTCAAAAATAAATAGTCAACTCCAACAAACTAATTGGAGAATATGTACAGAAAAGAAGTTTCTAAGGATACAGAGCAGACCTTTAACGACGCGTTTGTTTTGAAGAATATAATCAGCTGTCTTGTTACGCTCTTCTTTGCACAAAGCTATTTACATTCCTGCCACATTACAGCATTTCTCACAATGAAAAAAAAGCCTTTTGCTTCTTTTCTGTCTCTGTAGGATCTTTGCTTTCTAGGCTCTGATGTACCAGCCAGTTACATAAATCACGATTTAATGTCTGAAAATATGTAAACCCCCCCCCCCAAGAAAAAAATGTTTACCTCTCTGTTTATTTGTGTATGTATCGTTTAAACCTTTTGTTTGATTATTTCTTGCGTACCGAATCATTCAGAAATGTTTTCTCCTGTCTCGTCTCCTCGTCCTCCTCAGTCCTGGCCATGCATGAGAACGTCCTCAAGTGCCCCACACCCGGGTGCACAGGAAGAGGCCATGTCAACAGCAACCGTAGCACCCACCGGAGGTATATGCAACCAGGGAAAGCCATTAGAAATCTGCGCCCTGCTCATCGATGAGTGACGGCGTCGGGCTAATGTGTTTGATTTCCTCCCTCCAACCAGTCTGTCAGGCTGCCCCATCGCGGCCGCGGTGAAAGTCTCCAAACCTCAAGACGAGAGTCTGAAATGCAGACAAACACCCGATCGCTCGCCCAGGTATGAAAGCCAGATAATGTCAGGAATGTTCCCTGCTATCAATGTGCTCGTGTGTGCAGGAAAAAAAAAGCAAAAAAAAAAAAGAAGCAAAAAACAAACAAACAAACAAACAAAAAAGGAAAATTACATGCAGCTCTGTAGTGGGCTACAATTCTAAAAGCACAACTTGGGTTATGCAAAAAAGTGATAAACACCATGATTGTTGGGGGAGCGTGTGGGATATTTTTATTCACCGATCCCAACAGAATGTCTATTTCAAGCTTTCCAAGCAGACATAAGCGATGGTTGTTGGTCCTGTGAGTTCCTCTCTATTAGAGATGATAAAAGAGCAGAACTCTTTGTTCCCTGTGGATATATCACGGGCAGGATGCCCACTCCTACTATATTAATTAGTCTGGCAACCTGGCTGTGGATCTACAACACACATCAGATCCCAGACTATGTGTACAAAAGCACTGGCATCCCTGAATGGTTTGAAAACAATGTCCATGCTTAACTACTTTAAGTGGACTTGTTCTTGTTTCGCCGGTTTTTGCACAATAAAATAAAGCCTCGTTCTTGCCTCCTCGTAGAGCCATCGGCCTGATAAAGAAGTTTGAGATGAACCAGCTAAACTACAGGCTCTCTCATCCAGTAGCAGCCTTCCAAACGAGCCTAACAAAAGACATGGACAAGTACAGCAGAATCCGCTTTGATTACGCCAGCTTTGATGCACAGGTCTTTGGGAAACAGCCTCTGATTCAGAGCAACCAGGACCAGGAAATCTCACATTTTCCAGACTGTAAGTTGCATATATTTTAGCCGAACTCAACGGTTAAGTTGTTTGCACGCCGTGGAAAGTGAAATCAGTGTCGCAAAAAATCATTTTGTGTTGTACTTTTAAAGTGTGCATTCTTTGTTTGAGTCAAAAAAAAATTAATTAAACCCAGATCCATGTTTCACATTTATCATGTCCATCTTGTTTTCTGTGCCTTACCAAGTTTGGATGGAGCACCTGGTTCCTCAGTTACTGAATCTGATTATTTGTTTTTTAGCACCTCAGCAGTATCCTGGCTTCCACAGTGCTCCAGGTGGCCGCCTGCCCACCTCTGGTCAGCACAGCCCACCAACTCAATTCAAAAAAGAAGACGATCTCCAAGCCGCAGCGGCGACTGCCGCTATCCTTAACCTCTCCACTCGCTACCGGAAGAACATGGAGGCTGTCGCTGGCCGGCCCTTGGCAACCTCCACAAAGGTAATCAAATTAGACCACTTGGAAAGGCATTTAATGTGGTCATTTTAAAGGAACTCTGATTTGTGTATAAAAAGGAAAGACATCAAAAGAGAGAATTTGGCAAAATGGAGCTGGGCGCTCTGGTGGCACAAAAACAAGGAGGTTTCCACTCTATAAAGCTTTAATGTACACAAATGAAAATTTGTGTAATCACATCAAAAGAGGAAATGCTATCACCCGTATTTCCCTATTACAGCTACTCATCGTTTATTTGAACGCGGTATTGTATTTTATTTTGACATCAGCTGGCAAGCAAAAAACCCTGAACTGTCGTCTGAAACTGCATCTTGCGCGCTGCAGATGGCGGAGGATATTTTGCTTAGTTATATGATCCAGCATAGGCTGTGTGTCTACACCAGAGTCTTTAAAACATTCGAAAGGATTAAGCCAATCAGCTAAAGGAGTTAACATCTGAAAAATTTAATTCACACGAAATCCAAAACTGTTGGAAATGTGTCCGGGTCCAAAAAGAAGAAGAAGAAAAAAAAAAAAAAAGAGAAAAAAAAATAAATCTCTACTGCTGCGATTATCTGCGATGCCGCATTGTGTTCAACTTTGTCCCAACTCACTTGGTGATTAATATTGATCACATTCTGTGGGTTACATACGTGTGTGCACGGTACTGTAGATGATTCAAGGTTTCCACACCTACACAGCACAGATCCTTGTCTCCCAGCTTGTTGAGCTGAGAACGTGGCCCTGTACCAGGTACCAGCCCACTGAATGAATAAAACAGTGTTAGCAAGTTAATCATCTGTTCTCGTTTACAGCTTAGTTGTCTTCAGATGTACAAAATAAAGAACAGCCCTCCGGTTTGAAGAAAAAAAAAAAAAAAAAAAAAAAAAAATTGGACGG
>CAAKHG010008767.1:2275-12555 GCA_901007715.1 Dactylopterus volitans
TAGCAATCGGATTCAATTTCATGACCTATGCAATGCTAGAGGGAAAACCAGCTAGCAGTGCAGCTATTCCCGGGTAAGTAAGTTACCAACTGCAAACATCATTTAAAAACATGATTGTTGTTCTCTGCAAGGGAAAATACAATTCTGTGGTGGGGTTGTGAAAATTGATCTGCAAACCTTAGCAAAAATAAGTTAATATTAAATAATGCAACAGGGGGAAGAAAAAAAAATATTGTTAAAGCTCCAGAGACATTTATCTATTATCTGTAAAGCGCAACGTGGGTGAAGGTGCGCCACATCGTGCAAAAGTAAAGACAAACACTGGGAAAAATGTGCATGACTAACCTTGCGGTACCTATTGATCAGCTTTAGGAGGACAAACAAGGGCCCAAACAAAAAGCTAGAGTCTCAGATCTCTCGGTATCATTATATCCAAGGCCTTGGGAAAAGCCTACAGGTCAATACTAAAGCAGCAGAGGCTCCGTAGCGTAGGGCTGGCGACTTAATAAAGCAGACGTATTGTGTGTGAGCAGACAGGTCGATGTGATTCCCCCTAGATGCAATGCATTTTCACAGCAGGACAGGTTGCAGCAGTGTGCAGCGTGAGCCTAGAGCAGAGGTCAACCTATTCACTTCATCTGCGGCCGAAACCAAAGAACAGTGGGAGAGATGGGATGAAGACGGAGAAAAGACACATTATCAACACAGGGGACTGTGCTCGCAGATGCCCGGGAGAGCTCAGATTTTAGGGGTCACAATCTGCAGCTCGCTTTGCATGTGCAGAGTAGCAGACCCATCTGCATCTGAGGCCATTGTTGGTACGATGGCCTGGCATATCATAGAATGAATGTAGTATCATAAAACACCCCGGCAATAAATTAGTGTAACGTCTAGTTTTATTCATTTATTTATTATATATATATTTTTTATGAATGTGTTTGAGAAAGGTGTTAATTTACATTAATGGCAATTCAGGCGGCTGTAATGTGTGGCCTTGTTGAATTGTACTGGGATATAGTCATTCAGGCTGAAAAAGCTAACGGCACCTCTGGAAGACTCTGTAACAAAGATGAACCAGCTGCTAAAATCAGGGTCTCTGCAATAACACGCTGACCAAAGGAAGAGATTAAAGGCTAATCCTCACAATACACAATGGTTCCACACTTGGTTCTGCAGCCTCAGACTGTAAAATAATGGAAAGATGGGGCTATGGGTGGTTTGTAGGCAAGGAACCTCCACATGTGCATGGGGATGAACTGCTAAAAGGACTAAAGAGGTCTTAAGGAATAGCTAGGCTGGATATGGAAGGTGAAATCCAATGTGGTCCCAGTGGTAATAGAGGAGTGGGGGCTGTGACTCACAGACTGCTCCAGCAGTAAAACATCTGAGATCTCTGTCTGGCAGAGTGCAGTCCTGGAAACCAAGTCTTAATCCTAAAACTCACCTTTGACAAACACAAACACACACACGCACGCACGCACGCACGCACGTACGCACGCACGCACACTCACATGCACACACTCACACTGATCATACCTTTTCATAGTAGCGCAGCTCGTAGTCCAGGATGATGCCATTGGGCTGTTCCGGCTGAGGCCATGACAGTGTGAAACTGTTCATGGTAGAGCTGATCTGATGCATGATGGGCACTATGGACGGAGCTGTAGGGAGCACACAAAAAAACAAAACAAAAAAAAACAAGTTATCAGAACATTTCTTATCATCAACAGCTGATTAATACCTACTTGAAGGATCAAAGGTCGTTACAAAAAAAACACATCGTTGATCCAGGGGTGCTGCTTCAGATGAGCCTCTTTTGCTAATACTACAATGTGGCAACTCCGCCATTATGAGTCATATACCTACAACTTCAATGATAGCTAAGTAAAAAAAAAAAAATCGGGAACGAAAGCTCACTGATTTCCGAATGCATTTTTTGCTGATACATAACAGGCTCTATGAGTTGCATATTTTACCAGTGACTGTTCTGTTTTAATTCATTTGCACATCATCTTTTATTTGAGAATGCCAGATTTGAGAAAAATAAAAGTGTTAACTGTAACACCCATATTATATCTCCTGCAGGCTGCTACATGAGTGTCAACTGAAGAGTCAATCACACTACACAGTTCAGGAAGATGCATTTTAGCTGGCTTGACTGTGTTCAGTTCGGAGAATGTCAGAGCAGCAAACAGAAACGAGTCGGTCTTCCATCTCCATCACCCCTCTCTGTTTCTATCACTGTTATAGATTCACTTAATTTTGAGAGAAGACCATTACATTCTTGAGCTCACTCGTGTACAACGTCGAAGCTAAAGACGCGGCAGTGACTTGAATCACAAAATGCAAATAGGCTCCTTCTCAACTGATGACTGGAATGATTGATTTTTAGAAGGCGGCCCTAATCACCACCATTATGTCGTGGACACTCACTAAACTGACAAGCTGTCTGCACAGAATCCAAGTTTAAACAGCACAACTGCCACTCTTGACAGCGCCTTGGTATCCGGTCGAGTCTGCCATATTTCAGCACTGCAGGACCAAATACGAGCCGGCTTTGGCCCACATGCATTCCTGCCAGATTTAGTTAAGATTTTGGCATGAATTTGGCTGAGTATCAGTTCCACGTAGCAGGACTCCAGCCACCTTTGTGCGAGAATGAACGCTCACCATGAATCTGGCTTGAGTCCTGCAACCAATCGAGTTTAAACCTGGGGAAGGAAACCGGAGCAAAGAGTGTGGCATCACCAGAATCCATTGCGTGTCGTAGTAAACACAATTCTAAAGCTTCGCAGGTCCTCTCTGGAGCCTCCCATATTGAGACTCTTCCAGAACTGACCATTCAAACAGCCCTGGCACCACATGATCATAGACAGGTTAAATATGCAGTATAGGTCTACATATGGCTGCAACGTGATGTAATAGTACATGATGAAGACCGTCATTGTTTTTGAATGGCAGGGGGAAAAAAATAGGTTATTTAACATTTCTCATGCGCATGGCCTGATTCAGGTTTTGTTAAAGCATAATAATAGCATAATTGACCACCCCTGGTTACTGCTGTTCCTCAACTTTCCCATCTGGCATGTCGATCTACAGCATTTTCAACAAGAAATAGGCTACTTCTGAAATATCAGAGAAAATATGACATAAAGGATTTCAGCGCATATTTGATCTTGGGGTACTTAGACTGAAGAGGATATTAAAATCAAAGGACAACACTCAAATGTTACAATGAAAGCATCAAGCACTCCATGTCTTGTTAGTTCATTCACAGGAAGGACAATGTCCATGTACAGCAGGGTCAGTCAAGATATTGTATTATTTTAAAATGATGTTTAGTTATGACTCCCTGTAGCTTTTATTGTGTAATATATGTTTAAGCCCGCTGCTAGCATAACTAAAATATCCTGCTTTTCCATTTGTTTGAAGTTGTCAAAATATTGCTAACGTATCATTGGTTTGTTTGATTGATCTTCGGTGGTTTTCCACAATGTCCAGATCCAACATCTCTCCCTCTTGGAGAAGAAGAGAAAAAAATTGTAGAAGAGAAAAATATGACATCTCCCTTCAATTTTTTAGGATAGCTGCTGTCAGACAAAAAGCTTGAGAGACCTTTCACACCTAGTTACCTTTGTGGACACTCTCGTGAGGGACTTTCCAGAGAGTGAAATTTGCACATAGCAGTGCATCTAGCAATTGTGTGCAATAACTTATCAGCATCATGTATTATGGAAAGAATAGTAGAATTAGTAGGTCTTATGACATAGTTTTCTTTCAGGAGCCTTTCAGCCTTAGTTTAAGCTTAATAATTTACATAATTACATATCGGTATCGATAGTGACAAGTTTTCATTTTGAAACAGCAGAGATACATGGAGATTTGTGTCAAGTGATTTCTCGTGACACTTCTATGTTAATGAATGCTCCAGTGATGATTTCAGTGTAAATGGTCATTGCATTGCAATTACAACAACGCAGGCAGTACAGAATATGTAACGAGTAAAACTGCTTCTTTGCAGGCACGAGCAGGTGGCGCTTGATGTACCTGGATAATGACTGACTTTCTATCTGTACTTATACAGGAAAAAATCCTGACCTGCGCAAAAACTGGAAAAAAAAGAAGAAAAAAAACACACTGGAATCTAATTTACTGCACTTATTGTTTGAGCCTAGTTGCGCAGTGTATTTGAGTGCAATCTATCCTTCAACACCGGTAAAACAAAATGCACCAACATGGCTGTCAATTACCCAGATACCTGGCAATTTCCTGCTCATTCCACCATTTTCTCCTCTACACTGTCACCCCTCCACCAGTTATTGTGATAGAACTCTGTGACTGTTATTAAGGCTTTGTTCGCAAAGAACTCAACAAACATTAAAACACTGTTTTTATTGAATCAGGGCTAAAACATTGCAACATTTAATTATGTCAGATGTTTTTCTTCGTTTTTACAAATGTCCTATGCCATTTCAGAGTCAATTCCCCCTTCGTTTTCACACCTTGGCAAACTTTCTTGTTGTTGACATTTATAAATTCAGGATTATCTTGTCCCTTGTCATGTCTAAGTAATTCAATACTGCAGACGTTCTTCTTCGTAAGAAAAGCAAGTGGTGTTGATGCAGACTTTCCCTGCATCTATTTGTTGAGTTAATGTGTAATCAAGGGCAGACGGACAAGTTTCTAAATGTCACAGTCTTGGCCAATGAGAATTTCAGCGCTGGCTAAATAGCAGTGAGTGCGTCTTCACAGTTTGAATCATCATAGGGATCACTGGTTACACAACCTGTCGTGGGATTTTCCTCTGTTTATTCTAAGCGGACCGTTGTTTCTGTTTGGGGTTTTTAATGCTCTTAAAAGTTGCTGTGCAGAAGGCAACTTCACTAAACATCACTAAGAATTTCCCGAAAAGCAAATGTGAAGTGTTTTGAAGTTGGTTTGAGTGAATGTGTCAATCTATGATGGCTAAAAGTAACACACAACAAAACAAAAAATTATGCACGTTCTAAATAAAATTGAAAAAAAAAACCCAAACACATTACTTATCTGTATGAATCAATCTGGTGAAGTGGATATGCCCAAAATCTCTATAGCATCACAAACTCCTCCCAGGTGATCAGATGCAATTTAAAACTGATGAATCCAACCTAAACCTCATCAGACCAATTTGTGAACATACAAGTACGTTTGATTAAAATCAGATTTGTGGTTGCTCGAATTAAGTTCAGACTCTTGGTGTTTGCTTAGGGGATTGGAAATAAATACCAACCTCAATGTCTGCAGGCATAAATTCAGCCTGCTTGACAAGCCCTTGCTCTACATTTTGTGCCTATGAGCCACTTGGCTCTCGGCCTGCTCGCTGCTGAGGCCTAATCATTGCTCCACCTGGTCTCCACTTGCCAGCTTTCTGAATAACTCCTATTCAAAAGGCAGCAAATGGCACCCTCTCTCAACTAAATTCTCCTTTTCATCTGGCTCCATAGTGGTTATTCTATTTCTTTTCCTTCTCTTTATACTCACTTGGTCACAAGGGTTCTGCAAGGATAGGAGTGCGGTTGCATGCAAATCATGTTTTGTAGGAGAGATCCTACAGTTTTGATTCGGGGTAAATATTTCTTAATTTGAGTGTCTAATAATTGCCCCAAAATGAAAATGAACACAAATGAGTGGGTTCTGTTTATCCTGTCAGTGTGAATGGATTCTGTTCCATCTGCCTCCCTTGGCTCTCACCTCCTGCTCCCCCTCCCGAGACAGAGAGAGTGCAGGCTAAGCTTCACCTCGATGCACTTCAGCTTCTCAGGCTGGTTCACGCTCCACTGACCAGGGCTAGGGCTGCCTGGGCCGCATTATCAATTACCGGCCACAGGCACACACTGTTCCTGACAGACCCGAGGGAGGGGCACTCCATGCAGAAAATTCCTGCAGTGGAAAAAAAAGGCGGCCTGAGGACGAGAGAGGTGTTTCCACACCTTCGTTCGCAACCCCGGGTCCCAACTCAATTCATTCAGGTGAATTCTTTTATCACATTTTTTCATCAAAGGATGAGTATCTAAATATGTGCAAGACTGAGCTCAAACCTCTGAACCACCAAACTGTTTTTTTTTTTTTTATTCCAACAGGTCTTGTGTTGTACTCATTGATGCCTGTTGATCAGGGTTGTTATTGTTTTGCATTTTCATCATTATATCTATTTATTTTGTTCTACTGTGTTTTGACTTTTTGTTTTCAGTTTTACTTCCATTTACATACAGATCTTTATACACCCTGGGCGTGTGTGTGTGAGAGATTAATTCACAACTGTTGCTTTTTGTCACACGCGCAGAATGTAAATTTTATGCTGGGAGAGAGCGATATAACATTTTTTCGGAACAAGGTAGACTTGTCTGAGCTTTCACAACGCAACTAAATGCATCAACCAATTAGAGACATCACATGACAACTCCCACTGGCAATGCAGGACCATTCAAAACATTACAATAACTTGTTTTAGGCAGACTGCCAGACACTGTTCTGGGCCAATGGCTCAGAGTAGTTGGTCCTCTGCCTCCTGAAATGCGGCGCTAGCATCCCCAGAAGGACCTCAAACTGTCCCACCAACATCCTAAAATATGATTGGAACATGCTGTGATAGAACTTCAGCTCCTTAATGAGGCAGCGGAACCAGGCCAAAATCTCCTTCTGTTTTCAGTGAGGAGGATGACAAGAGTCATCATCACTGGATGATGGCTAATTCACATTTCTATCGAAAGTAAGCAAACTGACTGCCGCAAATTTGCTTTGCTGCTGGTATGATTACTTTTGGTGCGAAATATTCACAGGCAAATATATCACATTTCTGTGTTATTTATTTGTCACACCACTGGTTTGTAAACACCTTAAGCCTTTCAAGCTGATTTTCTAGTGATATTATGGTCTTACTTTTTGAAAATTCCCATTTTTGGTTTCGTTTTTAAACATTTCAGGATTTCATCTTTTGTGCAAGATAAAGTATTTGTTGGGGGCATGAGGTAAAAACACAAGATATAGTGTTGTGTAATTTTGTTTCACAGGTGACATGCAGGTAGTCTGTTGTGTAAAAATGAATTGACACATAATTTTGAACAACCAAGTAATTAATCAAATCAAAATTGTCACATACTAGAAAAATGCAAAGGATATTAGCCATTAAGACAAATATACAAACTTTTATACACCAATGACTGATACATTCTCCATAATTGTAGTAAAACTTTATTGTAAGTAAAATTTGATAAAAGATGGTGAAGCCAATCTGAGCTTGTTGATGAGAAGAAGGATTGACGTATCATCTTCCTATTCCTGAGTCTATTACAAATTAATTAAACCGTTCAGTGGAAAATTGGGATAATTCTTATTCATGAAAATTTCTTTTTATCAGCTCTTGATAATGACAGGCCTGGCATATCATTTATCGGTCGAGGCACTTTAACTTCAGCTTACATCAATACAATGTTGTTTTAATCAAGAAATGACAAATATAAATCAGATGCAGTTATTCAACCAGCAAGTGAAAGTTCTGAAAAGTGATCAACTGAAGAAAAATGGTTTCATCGTGAGTGTATCATGCTGAACAAAACATGTTTTTGAGTGAAAATGCTGAGGAGATAACTGACTTCTGCATATGAATGAGTGACCATGTGTCCTGGCCCAGTATATCCTACGTGTGAAGAACCTGTCAGAGACAATGTGTAGTTCCTGTATGATGGTGAGGTTCAGCCCAATGAAGCACCGCTGTCCCCTCCAACTGCGTCCCCCACCGTCACCCTGGGACCATGTTGCTGACAGTGATTGGTGACTGTGTCCTGCACCCTTCTCTCTACCCTACATCCCTCCCATCCTTTGCTCTTGCTCCTGTGCTCCACTTTTATCTGGCCCCGCTTGCTGCCCCTGGCTTTTAATGCAGAGCTTGGCTCACCATTAATCAAAGTCAAAGCCTCCCACTGTTTGGCTGAGACAGAGAGAGTGCAAATAGGAAGGAGGGACAGAGAGACAGAGGGGGAGGGACAGAAAATGAGAGTATGTAAGTAATTAGAGAAGGTAAAAGCTCCGTTACCTTGGTGCAACTGAGCTACCATTTTACATCTCTGGCATGCAGCGTCCGATTTCATTATTTTCATTATTTAACTGTGTGGTCTATGAAATGTATAAACACTAAAAAAAAAAGATAGAAGACCCAGCAAGTAAGCAAAAAAAAAACAAAAAAACATAAGGTGAACCAAAGTAAAACCAGAGTCCAACACGAGTTTTGGCATGAAATGAACCTGTACAGGCCATCGATAAAATATTTGTGGATTCCAACCCACCCTGTTAACACTTTTCTCTGACTTTAGAAACTTTACACAAAGCAGGAGATAAAGCTGGATAAAGCTCACACAAGACTCCCGGGATGGACTGAGCCCAACACATTGTTCATTCAAAGCTCCATGTTCCACCTCTAACCTCGGAGAAATGACAGGAATTGGTCAGCTGAACTCACACCAGAAGCTCATCGAGCCACCCTGTTTACAAAAAAATGCACAAGTGCACATGTGGACACATTTGCAGCCACATAGGCCACAGTAAACATGCTGACTTGTTCTAGTAGTGTGTACTTTAAGACCCTGGCGCACCACTGAACCATGCAGCCACCTAATGGGGACTCAGTGTCTCAGATGAAGAGAGCAGCCTATAGGCACGGGCTATGGCTCTGTCAAAGGAAAAGATTTAACTACAGCCCTGCCTGTTAGAAAGGGCTCAGAGGGCCAAGCCAGCCATGACTACATGGTAATGGGCCTCCCTCAAACATCATAAAGAGGGATCAGTTCAGCACCACAGATTTCTGTCAAGGAACCATGGTTGGAATTATTTTCAAAATCACATTATATGTGGAGGATTGTAAATGTGGCAGTATTTGAGAGGCGCGGCAATGACCTGTTCCTTGCTAGAAGCAAACAGACACAAACAGAAACACGTGTTTTCTGTGGTCACTTAATGCACGATATGAAAATATCAGAATTGACGAAGGGCTAAGTAATATTCAAGCCCACGCATTTATTTTTGCCTGCAGCTAAAAGCTCACTCTCTGGGTCCAGAAAGGAAATAAACAAATAAATAAATAAAAGAAAGTCTCCGATGATGAAACTCTCCGACACCCTATCTTACAAGAATATGTTAGGGAGACTAAAGGCTGTAAACTGAAAACACATAATGAGTAGTGTCTTCAGAACCCTCCATGGACATGTTTACTTAACATCTGAATTTTGAACACCCACAGAGTGCACATCACTTTAATTTGTTTGGAATTTTTTTGCAGCCAAGTGTATTTCATCGTTCTATCTTGAATGCAGCCCGGCTTGGTTGGACATGCCCATAGAAGGCCGAGGGTAGTGATGTTTACATTTCTGTGGGAACAGCGCTGCAAGCTGAGCGGCCACACGCCCGGGAATTGTTTGGAGATATACCCGGCATCGCATGGTCTGAGGGATTGTTGGCACATAATCTAGGTCAAGAAGACCTTGCCAGTAAGAACAGAGATATATTGAGCATCATCCATTAGTTGAAAAAGATAGCAGCAGTCACGAGATTTATAGACATTTTTTTTTTCTCTATCAAGCATGGTTCACCAACCTAAAAGTACAAAGGGGCTGTGTGTCTAAAAAAAGTAAGGTATCTTCTTCTTCTCAGGCGGTGGTAGATTTAGGTTACACATCCAGGATGGATTAAATTAGAAAATGTAGCTGCCATTTCTGTTAAATAATCACTATATTGCCTTTTTTTGGTATTTACCTGACTGCCGTGTATAACGTTATAATAAATTAACCAGAAGCAGAGTCTCTTACCCTTTAATTCAAGGGATCCCAATTTACAATGGGATGTTTTTCAATTATGAACAAGATAAATACAACTAAATTCAGATCAGCTGAGCATAATTTCCTAAACAGGGGGCAGCATTAACCTCTGTGCATGTGTGTGTGTCTCCTGAAGAGCATAGGCTGCGAATAAACTCCTAAATCACACTATTGATCAACCCTTCCTCCCAGAGACACAGCGGGATCTAGGGCAGTTAAATGGCCTTTTCAGTGATCCACACTAAATCCCTTCAACTCCATCCTAACTTCCCTTATTCCTTCATTGTCTCCTCCTCTTCATCTGTGTTCACCTTTTCCTCCTTTTTCCTTTCTATTCTTATTCATTTCCAGTTAACACCAACTCTCTTTGTTTACTACTTTCAGCATACTCTCTCATGGACAGGATATAAGGATAAAAAAAAAAAAAACCTCTAC